>KB677424.1:0-42443 GCA_000349165.1 Anopheles christyi | reverse complement strand
ACCAACTGCTCTCGCCGTTTCATCTCGTGCCAAGATTGTTGTGTAGTAGCAGTAATAGCTTGTAAGTGCTTTTTCCCATACACTAATTATTCATTTATCGTTAGTTGCTTACCACGTTTCATTTTTCTGTTATTTCTTGTATTGATATGCTTGTTTGCTTTTTAAGTGTTAGAAATTAAGGCTGCTTCTACTCTCTCTCTCTCTCTCTCTCTCTCTCTACGTTCGGCAAGATCGCTAATGAGACTGATATTTTTTGGGGTTAGACACAAACCTGACAAATGCTTTCACGTCTTATCGCGGATTGAGAAGCATTTTTAGTACCGATTAAGCGATTGCACAAAATTGTGAGCGTGCACGAAACGCATCTTCAAATAAACGATTTTTTACAAAACTTCAAATAGACTATATTTACTGCCTAGTATTGATAAAACAGAAAGAATTTCCTAATACTAATGGAGATAGCGAAAGTTGCATCAGGTTGATGTAAAAAACAAAGTTATCAAATTTTTTTTTATTTTTTTAGGAGTTTTTTTCCGCAATTGTAAGGATACTGTAAATAAATCCTGGAAGGAGATTCAAGCAAATATCGACTAACGATGATGGGTCCTTGTTGTTATATTTTAAATTAAATGTTCTTTCTTCAGCAACATTCAATATTGTTTTTCTGCTAGATACAATGCTTTCGGTGGCGAGAGGATCCACACGTAACATGAAATAAACGCCATGTGCATTTCATAAGAATACTTTACTTCTTTCATTATTACAAAGTGCTAGCAAACTAAAACAACAAATGCAAAATGTGCAAACCGAATGGGTTTAGTTAGTTAATTCTGAAGAAATATTACATCATCTGCAATGATACTGGTGGTGCCTCGTTGTTTTCCCTCCTGATCCGTGATTTCCCCATAAGTTATCTTGCCGGTGACCATGGTGCGCTGCCCTTTCTTCAAGTACGACATTACGGCATCTCGCAACCCAGGCTTGAAAACGACCACTCGGTGCCAATCCGTTTTCTGCATCCAGTCACCCGATTCGTATCTGCGGAAGTACCATAAAACGTTTGCTTTTCTTTTCTACAACACTTATGCATTTAGGCAGTTTTTCAGCACTCTCTTACTTGTAGTTGGAGTGTGTCGCTACGGAAAACATAACGACCGGATGTTCATCGTTCCCGCGACGTTGTGGATCCGCACCAACACGGCCTAGCAGTGTGACTGTGTTAACGGCTAGATGTATTACAAAAAATAATAATAATCTATACTGTGTTTTGCCTTTATGTCGTTTAATCTCTTAATGTCCTTGCAATTCTTTAATGAAATGGTGCAATGCATTCACAGCTAGTTCACTTACTTTTCTCTATACGGGTGGGATCTGTACAGTAAGCCCGATGTAGCCCCGTTCGCACCAGCAACTTGCTGATATGTAACATCTACGAAAATAAATCGTTTTAACACATCGATTTACAACAAATTGGAAATTATCTTTACTTACGTTTGAGGAACTCATATTAAAAAGCCGAGCCGCTTGTATCGCGCAATAGCACTGTAAACAAACTTTCTGTCAAAAAACGCCGGTCGTTGTGGCGCGATCAAAATTAACCCTTGAAGAAAAAGCGAAAATGCTCTGTCCTTTTTCTCTTTTGATCATAATATTTATTCGCTTAATTCTAATCCTATACACGAGGTTTTGATTACTTAAATTTTATTATATATCGATATAATTTATTACTATTTTAAAGAATCCAGTAACAACTTTTTCTTAGACCCGACTTCTTTATTCGCAGTCTTTGCTTTCTTAGTGTTGGCATTCACCTCACCATCTTCTACATCTAAGGACCTCTTGGAAGACTGAAACGATACGAGACACCCATTTAGGTAGGTAAATAAGCTGGTGGTTTGAACACAAACCAAATTAGACCATTCTACAAAAATGTTACCTTTACGACCGCTGGACTAAGGGTAGCGAACACAAAATTTCGTGCCTTGGCCGTTAACACCGAACTAGTAGCGCCTTCGGTTTCCGGAATCATATTCGCAAGCTTGTTAAGCGTTTCCTGATCACGGGAAAGAAACGATGCTTTATGGCCCTGTGGAAAAGAGATCGAAAAATTGAATTACGTATGCATACACAGAAAGAACACCTTTACGATTCGTTGTACCTGCAGAATGGTAGAGTTAGAGATCAGGAAAGGATTATCCTCTTTAACCGCCGTGGTAGATGTGCTGCCCTTCTTTATGATTGTGATCCGCTTCTTTCCACCCGTTTGAATGATTTCCTGCTCGTCGACGGTGTCTGCAGTAGTGTCCGCCGGGTTCAGTAACGTCGATGCGGTCAGATCAATCGTGCTTAGATCAATATTTTTCTCCTTGAGCAACAAATTGCGCTCGTGTCGCATCTTTCGCCAGTTTAACTCTGTCTCCTCATCACTCCCATTGCCACCGCCCTCGGTATCTCCCTCCTGTGCGTTTTTGTCATAGTCCAAGTTGAACGTTTTCTCTACATTCTTCCACCGGAACTGTCTGACCCGTCCGACGCCATCGTTTTCTTCGTCCTCGAGAAAGAACTCCTTCAGCTGCTCTACTTCACGATCGTCCTGATCCAGCATTTGACGATTGTGTATCTTCTCGAGCTCTTGCTGCAGTTTCTGCTGATCGTACTGCTCCTCATCTGCCACCTCCACGTCGTACCGGTCCAGATCCTTCTCGTCCTCATCGGCACTACCCCATTCCGATTCCGATAGTTCCGCTTCGTTCTCGAGAAACTTGGCACTCATCAGTTCCTTTTCCTTCTTGGTCAATCGCACTTCTACCTCGTTTTCTTCCGAATCGTAATCCACGTAACGTTCACCATCTTCCTCGGCTTCCACATCGCCTTCGGATTCCTCCTGATCGCCAGCGTCAGAAATATCTTTGGCCATCGCCGGCTTGTCGGGTTCTGCCGTTTCATCCTCATCGTCTGAGATGTTAATTTGCTTTCTTTTCTGCTTCTTGGTTTTGATCTTGTGTTCACTTTCTTTGCCCTCCTGTTCATCGTCGGATGAATCTAGCCGAAGTCGTCCTCCAATACAAACATCACTGTCATTCAAACCAGCTGCCTTCAGTGTCGTAGTGTTGTTTGCGGCCGAGTCCTCATCATTAGGCTGAGTTTCGAATCGTCCAGAGCAGAGATCCATGAGCTGCGATTCCCGGAATGGTTCCTGGTTCTGTGTGTACAGAGCTTCGGGATTTGGCGTCTTGTCGGCCTGTGAAAGTGAAGTCTGCTTCTGAGTTGGCAATTGCGTTGCAAATTGTCCGGAACAGAGCGCCATCAAATCGTCCTCCTCCTCTTCTCGCTGCTCCTGCTGCTCGTCGTCGTCCTTCCATAGCAGCGCCATACTTTCTTCGTTCTGCTCATCATTTGAAGAAGTTTCAGCCGCAAAGGTGGGAACTATACAAAAAAGAAAAAAAAACTTGTCTCAGACCGTTCATGTGTCAAAATATGTTAATAAGCCAAATAAGCAGAAATGTACATACCCTCTGAAGAAAGTGTCGAAACTTGTGTTCGGCTCCGTTCGTTCTGAGTCGACTTTTTTGGTTCTTCATTCGGAGGCAGTACCTCATCATCGGAATCTTCGAATGCCTTAATAATTCTTCCAGCTTTTTTGCGGCCCCCTGCTGTCTGCTGATCACCTTCTTCCTCCTCATCACAACTCGCACTTTCTTCAGCTTCAGACATTTCATCTTCCAACGCTTGATCGTCCAACAGTGTCTCCTTCTGCTGATCAGCAGCATCAGCCGCCGTGGTTTCATCCTCTGAATCGTCTTGCTCTTCCTCCTCATCGTCATCAAGCAGTTCTATTTCCTCCTCCTCCTCATCCATGCCATCACCCTGTTCAGCCTTTTCAAGATCCATCTTTTTGGCAAATTCTGCTTCCCTCTTGCGAATGAACTCTCGGCGATTATTGTCAATTTTTTCTTTCAACACTTGTTTTAGTTTAAGGTAAGCCGCACCTGGGATAGGTTCCTTGTTCACCAGTGGGCGTTCCTCGTTAGAAAACAGTGTAACCGTATCCAGCTTCACAACACCGTGATCAGTGCTCAAGATACTGACGGCTTTGGATGCTGGCGTCGCCGGTTTTTGCGCGTTGCCACTACATTTTATCAACCGTTGGAAGAGTATGTCAGCTCCGGATGGTTCCCTTGGCTGAAGAGTACCACTGTCTAGATCGATTAGCATGTCCGAGTTACCGCTTAGCCTTGGGCACGGTGGAAGCTTCAGGTTGGCTAGACGGGTCGCCTTTTTGGCAGCCAGCGATGTGCTGCCAGGTGTTTCTTTAGAAAACAAGTCATAATTAACCTGCACCCTTTCAGTTTCCTGCACAGTGGACTTTTCTGTCTCGCTGAACGAGGATATCATCCGCTCGATATTATCGGACGTCTGATTTACTATTTCATCGATGTGGTCCATTTGTTCTTCATTAGTTGTCTTAACTGTATATGTTGCTGGAGGAATATTGCCAGGCGAGCTTCGATCGTTTGCTGGTTCAACGGCAATTGCTTCTCTATCGTTTTGTTCCCCTTGGTCCTGGTTTTCCGTGTCGTGCGAATCCATTGCAACGTTATCCTGCCTTTCAGTCGGGTTGTCCTCCTTTGGGGCATCCTTTTCCGCTTCACTGTCCGCAGATTCGCTTTCAGATTTGAAAAACTTTTGTGATTCCAACTCTCGTTCCTCCAGCTTTCGGGCAAACTCTACCAGCTGTTCTGCGTTCATCCTAATCGACTTGTTCGCCGAGCCAGAATTTCCTTTACAATCGCGCACCGGATCAGGCCTGCAGATTGTCTTTCTAGCGCGAAACTCCTCAAAGGAAAATACTTTCGTACGGTGGTACGGTACATCGATGTACTTTTCTCGAGCCATCCGCTGTGATTCACTCTGGATGATTTGTCTGTCTTCCATCGCTTGTTTAACCGTCATCTAGAAATCAAATGTTCACATTAATGTTCAATGTTTGACACAACCGTTGTTGTGCACATTTACCTTTCGCGCCGGTCTAGTACTTCTCATCAAACCCTCTGCAGATTCATCATCCGAAGAAGAATATGCTGCTTTTTCTGCAATAGCCGATGATGAATATTTTTGTTTTGCAGCAACCGGTACTGACGGTATCTCGTCGTCATCATCGAAACATAAGTTAAGCTGCAATTCAACGGATAAAAGAAATGAGCTAAGCCTTTATACAATGCTGTCACTAGTATGCAACCTACGCTGGCTAATATATCCTTAGCAGAGCGAATCACACTGGATATTTCTTCGGTTTTCTTGTCTTTTTTGCTTTTTCGTTTTTCTTTAAAACTTGGCTTAGAATCGGCTTCGCGTTCGTCGTCAGTGTCTGATCGTGGAAGCGTTTCCAATGCATTGCCGATTCTTTTTGTCTTTCGTTTAGATTGCGTTTTTGTTTTCTTTATCGGCTTAACGTCTTCCTGCTCGCTTGAATCGGAATCAAGCAAAGACTGCAGACGAATTGAATGTGCCGAATCAGTGTAAGCTATATCGTTCTTGTTCTCTACTGCCGGCATTACTTCATCCCCATCCGATTCACTATCAATAATATTTGAAATCTTGGATTTACGACCGATGATAATTGTACGTTGTCCTATTTGGTCGTCCTCATCAGATGAACCGCCATGTCCATCAGGTGTGATTCGTTCTTCTACCGTTTCCATCAGTTTGGAATCTTTGCCATCGTTTTCCTTGTCAAGGTTTTTCTCAGGCAATTTGCTACCCTGATTTAGTTGATTATCTTCTTCCGAATCACTGTAGCAACGCAATGTATCGGTCGCGTGCAGCTCTGAATCGGAATCGTAATCCATTTTTTGAGGCAATACTTTACACGAGGAACAGAATGAGTAAATTTCAATAAATCTTCAAATCACACGGTTGCTAGCTCACAAAACAATAATCATAACACTGCACAAAACGGCACCACACTGCAAAATATGTTGTTTATTCCATTGCGTATAAAAGCGGGTTTCCCGCCTTTCCAGGAATGAAATGTCGAACGAAGCAGTGCGTTTACCTCGCTGGGTTCAAACGTTTTCTATTGAATTGACAAACGTCAGCGTAGTAAACAAAAGATTATCCAAGGCGTACAGGCGATCGTTCCTCCTGTGCCAGTTTGTCCATAATCCGCTACTGCACTGTTCCAAACTATGCTATTGTTGCTTTGAGTGAGTCGTTTACTTCGTCCACAGTTGGTTTTTATCTTACGGATTAGAATAAAAAGAGAAGCACCGCAAAAGCATGGCGTACGGAACGTATGAGCAGCTTTGGGATGCTTCTCACGAATATTTAGAGAAGCATGTGGCTTTCGTCAATTCGCTGACGAGTTTAATGCTAGAGCGGGTGAGTGGCATATATCAATAATTCTTAATGTTGTAAAAAATATTATTTTTTTGCTTTTTATTCCACAGGCAAATCAGCTTCGAACGCAGCTATTTTGTGCTGAATCGTCAAAACGTGACACCTTCGTAGAGGATTTTGAGGCAGCCCATGATAAGCTGCAAAGTATGGGCAAGTCATTGCAAATTGTAGTAAACGATTGGAAACGATTGTTCGCGGACCAATGCTTTAGTATGGAGATGAAATCGGTTCCGAAAAAGCTTCCATCCAGCACGGATTTCACGTACGGCTTCAGCAAACCAATGCTTGACTGTAAGAACATAGTAGAATATACTGGTAAAAAAAAACAAATGAAGTTAACAAAAAAAAATATACCTGATTCTTTTCAGTCCAAGCTGGTCAAGAAGTTCAACTCATCGTGACACACATTCCGAATCCACCTGATGGCACGTTTTATGCAATTGACGATTCGCGCAAGGACATAATCACTAGCAGTTTATCGCTACTGCAACAAATGCCAAAGTTGCTGCTGACCAAAGCACCACCTGCTGGAGCAGTTTTTCTCGTATGCTTAGATAATATGTGGCATCGCGCTGTTTGCAATGTGCCAGCGACTGGAAGTGATTTGGCGGTCATCTACTTACTGGATACGGGCGAAACACTCACATGCGAAGACCATATTTCTAAAGCGAATCTGCCGGCCGAAATATGCCAGGTTCCGGCCCATGCAATCAAGTGCCAAATGAGCTTAGAATCTGCTTCGTTGCCACTTAACCTTTACTGTAGTGTGTCTTGCAATTTGGTCGCCGTTGAAAATGATACCCTAATAGTGAAGCATAACCAAGCTACACATGAAGAGTACGCCATTACCAGAGACACATTAACGGTAGAGGAATTGAAAGAAATGGACGAACTGCAGCTCAGTACTTCAAACCCAATGAAAGCGGTACTAGGATATGTACCAAAGGACGATGACAGACTTTGCAAGCATTATGATCCGGAAACTAAACGTTGCTTCAAGGGAAGTAACTGCCGCTTTAGACATGAACTAAAGGATCCGGATGGATGGACGCTTGATAAGGACAGTGTATCAGTGTCTATTCCAGTACGGATGGAAGTACCGCAGACAAATACCTACATTATGCTGCTTCCTACGTGCGTGGTCGACGTTGATCAGTTCTATGCTCACATTATAGGGAACGAAAGCAACGATAAAGCCTACGAGCGGCTGATGGCCGATATGAATGACCCAGAAGCGATAGCAAATTTCAAACAATTTCATCTACTGCCGTGTAAGTGTTGCTGTCCAGGATTAACATAATGGTGCTGTTTGTTAAATTTAATTTTGGTAAATGACCCCTAATTTTAGCTCTTGGTGAACTGGTGATTGCTTTGTATGATGGAGTTTGGTATCGAGCTACGGTTTGCGACATTTTCGAAAATAAGGTCAACGTGTTTTACTTTGACTACGGTAATACGGCAGCCGTTGGTTTAAACCAAATGCGGCGTTGGGAGGAACGTTTTAAAAATCTACCCTACCAGGCCGCGTGCTGCCGTATAGCCAATATACAACGTATTAAGCCGTGCCACTTGGAGGCTATCGATCAGCTATATAAGTCTATACTGGACAAACCGATGAAAGCGCTAATTATGTGAGCAATCGAATGTCATGCGGGAGTTGTGTTCAGTTATAATTTACATTTCACTTTTCTAATTCTGGTTTGCAGCGACAACAAACATCCCTGGGAAGTGAAACTATTTGACGAAGATGATTTCGACGTCGGAGAAGCATTGATTATGGCCAAGTTGGCTCTTCCCAGGACACCCGGGAAATTTGATCGAAACGCAGCCATCCCTGGATAGGTGTGCCGTCATCAAGAAGCACGTTTAGCTAGGTAAAATAATCTTGAGATTTAACTAACTGAATTTTGTTATCACGGATGAACTCTTTATTTCACGCAATTGTATCGTAAATGACGACGATTAAATAATGGCGTACTGTTCGTACAGCAGTTCTCGTATCTTGTAATAGTCCTCCGAAATACAACCCTCGATCGTAACCCGCCCAGTGTCGACGCGACGAAGGGCTACCGTTCCATTGCTACACCAGAGCACACCCCCAGAAAATTCCGACGCGATGTTGCTCTTCATCAGAATCTGCTTGAAGTCGATCAGCTTCAGCTCGTTGATGAACACGGGATTGTGTGGTGGCAGATCGTCCTGTGCCAGCGGCTCTAGCGTTAAAATCTGTTTGTCCATCTTGTCGTCGATCGTATCTACATCGTCCACCTCCATCTGCGTATCGCCGGCACCACTACCTGAGTTAATGCCTGTTCCCGGACCGGCTGGGTTGGCCGACAACAGTGTGCCATTGTTACTCGCTGCCCCGCTCGTTTCTCTCTCTGCGACGGTGTCTATTCGTTTGTTGCGTATCACGATCTGTGCGTCCACCCAAGCAACCTCGGCATCCTTGCCCTTCTGGAATTCAAGCTGCGATACGAGCGCTTCCGTCAAGCGCACCTGATAAATGTGCGTTTCCGTTGTAGCGTCGATAATCTCACCGCGATTCGGTGTAAACACGCGCGCACCTATATTTTGCTGACAGTGCTCCGCGATGTGCGTCGTGTTGGTGGCGGATCCGCGAACCACCACGACCCTACGAGGACGCAGCTGGGAGAGAATTTTCAGCAACGATTCCCCATCCGAACGACCTTCGAAGTCGATAAACTGTACCTGTGCGTTCACCTCGATCGGTTTGCGCGATTGGACACATTTGGTTGGTTTGTCCAGCACCGTCACCTCGTCATCCTTTTCCTTCTTGATGTCTTCAGTCTTGATGCCGTTTTCCTTATTATCGTCGCCACCGTTCGTCTCCGGGCCGATGTCGACCATGCGATAGTCATCCGGTTGAATAATTTCCCCATACTCGTCGTACTTGATTTTTTCCTCATGGAAGGGAAACATGGCGTAGTTCTTTTTGCTCGATTTGAAAAATCCCGTATGCGAGCGGCCTTCCGGACGCACGACAATGTCATGCTTGCCGGTAATGACGTTCATCTCTAGCTCGTCGTCCGAATCGGAACTGCTCTCGTCCAGATCGCGCTTTTTGATCGACCTGTTCAGCTTTTCGCCCTCCGTTCGCATGTACTCTTCCAGCTCGGCACCCTCCAGTTCAACCCGCCGCCGTATATCCATCTCGATTTTGCGCCCATTGCCACCGTTGTCGATTAGATCACGTGCCAGTGTTCCAGGGGATGAGCGGCTCGTAATGATAATGCTGTTGCTAGCGTGCGACGCCCACTGTATGAAGAGTTCTCGCGAGAAACCACTCTCTAGGTCGGGTGAACTGGCAAGCACCACCTTCGGGCTGGGCACCTTCGCTAAATCGGCCATCGTGTGGCAAAGACGAAGATGCTTAAAGGTAAAGGGATTGTTACGGGCGCCTTCGAAGCTTTTCATCAGTTTATCACTCATCCACTCAATTTGACTTTTGGCGAATTCAACCACGTTGTAGCTCACATTGTTTAGCAGTGCTAGCGAGTATGCCATCAATCCGGACTCTTTGTTTTTCCACAGCTGGTCGAGCATGTGCGCCAACTCCAGCACACGCCCGGCCGTGTCGACCGTTACCAGCACATTCCCATTGTTACGGAGTGTTTGCAGAATGTTGGTCATAAACTTTTCGTCCCGTGCTCTTCGCCGTGCCTGCTGGTACCGGGCATTGTACGCATCCGTAATGAGCAGTGAGGGCCGCTGCAGCTTCTCCAGCTCGCAACCGTTCAGGTGGCGTTCCTTTTTGTGATTAAAGTCAGTCGCATACACTATATCCTCCTCGCCGACCTTAACAATCTTCCAAATGGTGCCACCGATCAGATGGCCGGCCGGTAACGGTGTGATCGTGATACCGTAGCCCTTACCCTTCATCGCCACACTTTGGTTGTACTTTAGTTGGACGATTTTATCGAACGCTGCATCTACGTCGTCCAGCGTGAAGAGATCGAAATCGTGCATATTGTAGTGCGACATAAACATGTCGTACATGAACATTTGGCCCATCTTATATACTGGAATAGTCGCATAGATAGGACAGTTAAGGCCCAGCTTACCCACCAAGTACGGTAGGGCACCGAGATGACTGCCATCAGGGTAGGAGAGCAACACTGCGTCAATCGTATGGACGTATCTGGAAAGTGTTGGGAAATTAGAGTTAATATAGAATTCTTTTCATTTGGTCCACCATTCTTGAGTATACTTTTTGATTTCCTTTATAAATCCCTGGTCAAATTTTTCATCCCAGCCACAGTCGAGTAAAATCCGTACATCGTCCACCTGCAAGATATAGCACGGGGGCGACTCATCCATCGCCCCAGATATGGCATGCATCTTTATGATGGAAGTCATATTACACACACACTTTCTACGCAACACATTCGATGATAAAATTTAGTAGAAATCTACCGTAGATTGCCGGTGAGGCGCACGAAAACCAGAAATTATTTTAGGACGCGCGGACTTTTGTTGTGACAGTTTGGTTGAGCTTGCTTGCATGTCAACTTACAGGGCTCGTGGATAAAACTGTAATGTTAATATCACGAAAAGGTTTCAAGGTGTGTAGATAAAAAAGCAAGCCACAATTTTATTTCAGTTTTTCACTTTCGGTAGAATGAACATTAATTTATTTATTTATTTGAGTATTACGGTTATGCCATATTGTAGACTGAATGAACATTTGTAAAATTTAAAATTATTTTCTTATTTTTTTCCCTGTGGCCGTCATTCTGAATTGAATAAATATTTCTTTATGAAAAACATCAAATCACTGTATGTAAACCTTGTTTAATGAAACCCAAATTGACATTTGACAACATTTTGTACATCGCCAGCCCTGTAAAATCACCCACGGGTTGTAATCAGTCAGGTGATGTTTTTCGCATCGTCTCAAAACAGAAATTCCAGCTCGTAGGAAAAGCGATCCAATTGTTTGAACATCTCCGCATTTCTACTCGCACAAAATGGCTCTTCTATCGGCAATGAAAGGAAAGCTGATCTCCGTTATTGGAGATGAGGTAAGGGGAGAATTCGTGTGTTCGTGTGTCTGGGAACAGATTGTCCTGGAGCCTGACGTAAAATCCTGTTCATTTGGATCCGTACACGTTAATGAAACTCTTCTCATTGATATTTCCTTTTCCTTCCATTTTAAGGACACATGTGTAGGATTTTTGCTCGGCGGAGTGGGTGAGATAAACAAGAACCGCCACCCCAACTTCATGGTTGTCGACAAAAGTAAGCAACAGTTCTAACCAGTTGGAAAAATAACCAATCGATAACGCTTGCCCATCTAACACCTTTCAGATACCGCGGTCAGCGAAATTGAGGATTGCTTCAAGCGTTTCATCAAGCGCGACGACATTGACATTATTCTGATCAATCAGAACTACGCCGAGTTGATCCGTCACGTGATCGATTCGCATACGGCGCCCACACCAGCGGTACTGGAAATCCCATCCAAAGACCATCCGTACGATGCTAGCAAGGATTCGATTCTTCGTCGCGCAAAGGTAAGTGAAATAAAACCTCTCTGCTTGTTGTTATTGCTGTGCGGATTATCTAACGATTGTGCAATTGGACTCATCTACTCTGCAGGGTATGTTCAATCCGGACGATATGATTGCTAACCGCGGTTAAAAAGTCTGTGCAAACGGGGGTCAGCGTCATAAGATGTACACGACGAGCGGTAGCTGTGTTGCACTAAAAGAGTACATATTTCGCATATGTTGTACCTCCCTCTAACAATCATGTAGTATTAAAGCTGCCCCCGCCCCCCTCCTTCTTTTGATCACTACGATCGTGTGTTGTTTGTGTTTCCCATCGTTATGTTGTTGGCATTCCAAGGATCAACAGAATAAAGGATAAATTCTGCTGTATGTATACACACCTGGGTTATTTTCTTTATTCTACCAGGTTCGCCCGTTGTACGAAAAAAGTAAATGCAATAGGCACGATACTGGTTTTACGTCTTACGTCGCTATTTATTATTTTATCATTCTTTGATAATGCAATAAATGTCTAGCCCCAATTGGAGGCAAAATTACATACTAAACACACCGGTGTGACCACGATTGAACTCTGGGAGCAGCAAATGTGACCTCGAACTCTCCCCTTCCACCGCTTTTTCCCGCTCTAATGTATTCTGGTAAGATCTTCTACAATTTTAATAATGTCATCTACTGTGGCCTCTCGCTTCGAGCCTTCCACGTCTATTTCGAGCCCGAGCGAGGCTTCACGCATCTTTTCCCTGCTTAGATCGAGGAAGCTTTCTACCAGATCGCCGTCGATGAAACCTTCACAGCGTTCCATTTTGGTCTCGGTGTGAAAACTGCGCCAGTACGAATGATCAATCTTGCCTACCGATTTGATCGTATTAGTAAGGTTCTCCTGCAGCTTGCGCAAAAACTCGTAAAAATCGCTCTGAATTTGCGTGACAAGCCCGATCGCACCGCTCACCGTACCAAACAGTACGCACCCGGTCGTCGGTGTGCTGCGCTCGCTGATGTTTTGCATTACTAACGAACCGTGCCGGAACACATTCACCATATCGCCAAGATGGAACTGGGCCACCTCCGGCATCTGCTGGCGCTCTTCGTCCGTCGTTGCCGCACTGTCCTTTAGGCATACGAACAGGTTATTGCTGTTGTCAGCGCCGAGGAATGCATCGTCGTCCAGAATCTCGACGGCCGTCATCCAGTTCGGTTGGTAATCGCGTGCAATCTCCTCGAAGCTGCCCTCCATCTGCTTATACTGCAGTAGCGTGATTGAGCGCATCAAATCTCCTACCAAAATAAAGTCACCTGCAAATAGAGAGAGGAAATCAGTGAGAGCAAACATACTCACAAAGAAAAGACCACATAATGACTGTTTATTCTTACCTTTCGTTTTACAGTACAGTGCTAGAACGTTGTTGAAATGGCTGCACTCTAACCTTAGATCCTTATCGTCGGTCCATTCGTACAGCCGAACGGTGGAGTTGATGCATGCCAGGACGCGCCCGTTAAACTCCACCAGCGAATAGCAAGCGCCCTTCACCTCCTTGTCGCTAATCATTTTAAGCTCATTGTCAGCGTACCGGTAGATGATGATGCGACCGATCTTCGGTTCCGGTTCCTCTGGATTTACCAGCCCCGTACCGACAATGAAATACGTATTCGGATCGTTGCCCAGCTTGGCCGACATAAGCGACAGTGCGTACTCGGTTTGCATGAACTGGTGCGCATGCAGCACCTCGAACGTGTTCTGATCGATGATGAGCAAATTGTGAACCTCAACCTCTTGACCAAACTCGGTGTTGCTGGCACCGGGCTTCAGCAAACCCATGCCGCTCGATTGCGTGATGTTGTTCGTCTGCGTCGAAGCGCTCTGCCGTGCCGGCGTCAGCCCGCTCGAGTCCTGCACGTCCATGCGGAACGTGATCACGCCAAACGTCTGCGACGCCTCTTGGTACGCGATGCGCCTTGGTGATTCCCCGAGTGGTACTGTGCGGATGTGAAGCTTTTGGATTTCATCAATCGTACCAAAGATGACGGAATTTCGCGTCGCCAGGGCCAACGAATCCTGGTACGCTTCCGCATTCAGCGAGCACATATGGTTGACTTCCTTTAGGTTCACGTTCGAAAACACCAACTTATGATTGGAGCTGTAGATGACCGTCGGCCGGTCCGAGCAGGCAAACACGTTCGTAGTGGAAAGCGACCTGAACGTCTTCAGGATGGTTGGCTGCGTACCGAGCGTTACCTTTTTCTGCTCCGTCAGGCAGCCGGTAGCTTTGTTCAGCACGAAGTAATACATCGAACCGTCGCCCAACGCGCACAGCAAATAGTTGATACCCTCGAACGCGGCCATCAGGATGGAACGAGGTATGATTTCTCCGCCAAGTTTCTCCTTGTGCAGCAACTCCAGCGTCGGTACTCTCAGCACGCAAGCCGAAATGTCCGTCCATAGGCCAACGGCCACAAACTCGGATCGGGTTGCATTATCTTCCAGCGGTGACACATCTAGACAGGCAACCTCATAGCTCAGCGTTGTTTGGCCCTTGTACTCCAGCTTGCCGTCTCCGATCTCCACGTAATACACGTCCTGGGCCGAAGCGCATACAATCTGCGTCGTGTTGGCACCCACTACACCGATACGCTTGTTGTCTGGGGGTTTCCATTCGCAAATCATCGCCTTGTTGTCGCAGGAAATGAGCCGCGCCGAGCTGGGCGTCACCTGCAAGATCTGCCCGTGGGACACGTTTGCACAGTAGAACGTTTGCTGATCGCCCACGATGCCTGCAATTTCAGTCTCCTCGACCTCATCCCCAGACAACATCAGTACGCGGGTGTGGCCCACGAACGACAGTATCAGCGTGTTATCGTAGGGCGAATCGTCGATGCCAACGCGCAGTGCCCACATGCCCTTGATGCCGGGCAGATCGATACACGCGTGCTCCTGAATGCCGATCCCGTTGCGTATGATACGCAGCGAACCTTCCTTAAAGCTGCCGGAACAGGTAATCATCTGTCCCTGACCCTGCCGCTCCAGATCGACCACACACATATCGACGATTGGTGCCAGATTGGTGAACGTTTCCATCAGCATTACGTATGCGCCATTGTCGCCAGCGGTCGTATTCAACTTCACCAGCTGCGAATCACCATGTCGCGAACCGATGAACAGCACACCATTGTCCAGATACGTAATACACTCCGGAATCGTTATCTCGCCCAGCAGCTCCACCTTAATGTCTCTCACGGTCGTCTGCCCCTTGGCATTCTCCTCCGTTTCCAGGAACATCATGAACAGGTTGCCGGCCATGTTACCAAGCAAATAGCGCAGACCCTTGCTGTCGATCCGTGCGTAACAATTAATCGTGCTCTGCTTAATGATGGCTGGTGCGACCGCCACGTAGCTATCCCCATCGTGGTATACTATCGACTCCTGCCCGATGACAATGGCGCCGCCGAGCGGCATCGGTACTGCGATGAGCATGGTTGCCTCCGTTTCAACGTTATCCTGCTTCCACGCGATCTTGGTAAACTCCTTATCCTTAAGGCTAATTTCATGAGTCTTAATGTGCCGCCCGTTGATGTCTTGGTGGATCACGATAAGCGTCGGATGCGTCGTTCCGTAAAGAAACTCTACATCTTGTACGTGCATTTCCTCCATGCGTAAACTCGTCGCCTTCAGCTCGTTCGTGTCCTTGTCCAGAGGAATGATCTTGAACAGACCTTCGTACAGGCGCATACCGATTACGCGGGCTTTCGGATCGATTACCGCGAGAATGCCAGTTTCCGCTGGCTTTCCAACACGATCGGCAACGTTGCCGTGTGCTTTCGTGATTATTTCGATATCATCGCCCTGTACCGCACACTGCAAAATCATCGCATTATACCGGTGAGTCAGTATGAATATCAAATCTTTCGTCTCTTCCTGTAAATGTGAAACATATGGAACATTAAAAACCGTCCAACGAAACGGTTGTCAATCAAATGAAAGCAAATTTGCCAACATTCGCCACCATCACAGACTTACCGCCGGACGGAAAAGCTTCATTACTGCTATTTTTCCATTGATTCCAATTTCTTTTATGGGTCGAAGCCCTTCCGGTGTCACCAGATATATCTCAAGCCGGGAGCTTTTAGCCACGATCAGGTTAAGATCGTTTGGTGAGGTGAAGTTTCCTGAAAAGGCAGGGTAAAAGGGGCATCGAACACATGCGGAAGCAGTTAGTTGGTTCCAAAATAAACGAAGCAATAGTAAAACATAACCTAAACAGAAGCTCTATTGATAGACGTGCCAACGCAACTGGCAACACATTTTCTGTTCACATTTGCCCTTTTCACTCGTTTGGTAGTATTAGCCACTACTATTATAAAATTTGTCATATCTGCACAAGCTTCAGTTTTCACACCAATTTTTTTCTTCCCCCGTCATATTCGGTAGCTGTACTGCCTGCACTGCCTCTTCCCCATACACCTACCGGTAACACAAGCGGTAACCGCTGTTGGCTTCTGGGCAGTCACAATATAATTGTGTGCCATTGTGCACTAGAACGGTCCGATTTGTTCAGTATGTGCTTGTTTTATCACTATGCGTGCGGCACTGAACAATGCAAAATGCACCAATTTTCAATCCTAAATGTTTGTTATGCGAAGCGCACGAAACGCGCATTTGCCGACCGTCGTTCACTAGAATTATTTGCTCTTTGACAGCTTGTGAAACATTGGGTCGACGTTGCGAGTCGACATTGGAGCGGTTGTCAAACTACCATTGGCAATGTGCCGTTTCCCAAGGGAAGTTTTATAACGGATTTTGTTCAAACTTATTTTCGTATTTTCGTATTTAGCTTCATAAGTAAAATGTAAATACAACTTTATTGTGTATATTTGTATCAATTCAACAGTTAATGGTTCAATTCATTGCTAACCAATCGTACACCTCATCAATCCCTTCCTTCGTAATGGCACTGAACTGCACTATCGTAATGTGCTGGGGTATCTGTTTTTGAAACTTTTCCATCTGCAGCATGAGCAGCGCCTCGTTACGCATCTGACGATATGCAAGATCCATTTTCGAAAGGACGAGCAGAAATTTTGTTTTTTGCAACCTCGGTTCGGCTAGCATGGAGTACAGCAGCACACCTACATATGAGTGGGGGGGGGGATGGAGTGCATTTTTAATACCCTTTTCGAAAAATTCGACAAAAAACCTATTTTACCTGCGGCCGATATTTGACACAAATTTGATGTATCTACCACGTAGATAAGCTTCTCAACTGGATTAAGCAAATAGTCACGCCAGATAGGTGCCAAGCAGCCACCGACTTCGCGCACTTGTACCATTTCTTTACGCTTTCCCGGTGGTGGAATCTTTTGATTCACATCCTTCTCATCGATAACGATCGGCGGTATCTTGATGGTGTACAGGTTGGTGCCCACACTCGGTACGGAATGGGAGGTAAAGTTAACCGAATCCGGTTTCTGTAAGCAGGTCAACAGCAGCGTTTTTCCAGCACTCATCGGACCAAGGCACAGGTAAGACATGATGGTAAATAGTAATGTAATCTTGCTTTTTGTGCAATAACCGTGGCCAACTTTTCTGCTCCGTTTGGTCAATAGTTTGCCGTTGTCATGGAGAGTTTGTCATGCTGTCGACTCGACCCACGTTTCCGAAGGGAGCTTCCGTACTGACAGTTGTACAATGTTTACGTAAATGTTTCTTTACTACCGGTGGTGAATCGATCAGCAGTTCTCGTGCAAAGTGTACATATCCAGTGGGAATGAATTCCAGCATTCTTACCCGGCTGCATCAGGGGCTCGCCCCGTTTATGAGTAAGTAACGCAAGCACATGTTGATGGAACATGGAGAGTTGATTGCCTTTACCATATTGCAGCAACCGTGCGAAATGCTTCAAAGAAAACGGGTGGTAGTTCGAGAAATCCTCCGAAACATCCGCGACCAAAGCATCGTGGCTGGAAGGTGCAGGATGGCCATCACGTATCGGCTGGCACTATACTGGTAACACAGCGCACCACTCGCTTTCATCCCGGATTGAATGTAAGCAAATGGTTTCAGCAGAGAAGTAGTTTTTGTGAGTAACAGTTCGCTCGTTCCGTAGGTTGGCTTCGGTAAAAACGGAACACTGTTTGCCATGGAGCACGGCAAGGTTTACGTCACCTGTGAAAAAATTGACCCAAACTGGGATCACACCTGGGTGCAGCGGTGCTATGCCGGTCGGGAAGGTCAAACTATTTACAAGAAGTTTTTCAACGTGGTACCCGAACCGCAACATCAGCGATTTAAGCTAATAGATGAAGTTTAACTCAGATCCCCTTTAGTCGCGCATTTACCTGTAGGAAAGCGAGGACGTTCGGAACAGTTCGGATAAATACAATAATGTTGTACGCCCCACGTTCACTGGTTCGTTTGCATTCATTCGTAGTATATTTGGTTCGTTATGTTCTGCCTAAACAAGAAGCAAACCACTGTTACTGCCACCATATCATATCAAGTAGTAGCAGCGAGCTTTACGTTTCTTGGTGCCTGTTAAGGCGGGGTGGCCATTTGTGACATTTTGGTATGGGCCTATATACCTATATAGCTTGTTTTCCTTTTAATTTTTGCTTTTGCAATGTTATAGTAATGGCCTAAAAGTTGCGAGAAGATGTATCTAACCACCAACGGATGGAAGAGAAGGACGAAGGAGATTAAATACGCATAGATTGTAAAAGCAGCAATAACAAGCTTTCCCGAAGCATTCTCTTCTATTGCACATTCTGTACAGTTCCTATCAACTAAAGATAAGAAGACGATCACTTGTCGCGAGCATAGGGCGAAGATTTTTAACTAATTGGTCAATCACCTTCCATGTTAGTGGATTGTTTCCCTTTTCTTTTTGTTCTTTCCCACAGTCGGATCCAGTACCGGCCTGTAGAACAAATAAATATAAATAGAGTCATGTGGCTATCAAGTGCTCCAAATTCCAAATTATGTTAAGCCATAATGAAACCATATTCAAACCATGATCCCATACCTGCGGAACCACCACATGACCTTGCAAATCTCATATGTAATGCTTTCACTTTTTTCCTCCATATCCTATAATCCAACCGCTTTGTATTCATCCTCTCTTAATCCTTAATTCTACAGCATAAGAAAAGTACTATTGTGTTACAACACAAAATGAAACAACAACAAAAACACACACACACACGATTTGTCTTTTTGTTCGCTCTATTCCTATTTCCATCTTTAGTTACAAATATGTATTATGTCCATAAACCGACACTGTATATGAAAACTCTCGATTTTATGCTCTTTTGCAAATAATTCGACTAATTGGTAAACAAACCAAAAAACAAACAAATAATACAACAATATTTGATACGTATATTGCGACGCAAAACAAATTTCACGATGACTTGCGCGAACGAAGGCTTAGAATCTTTGATACTCGGTCACATATAGGTTTGTTCTGCCACGTTGAGCAGAATTTTTAGTTAAGAAACATAAATTATAAAAGGAATTAGAAGCAAGAAAGAAATGCTAACAAAATACCTTTGTAGTTCGTTCCGTTTCAATTACGTATCCTGATTGATTGCAGATTGCCGTAAAGGGTGTTTTGCGTATCAGCGTAACTTTTCATCCTACCATTTACAGACATATATGATAACGTTTTTTTTTTTTTTTGTTCAAAGGGAATAAACAAAGCAGGACTAGATTTATGAAACTTGCAGCAAAAAACGGACGGGGGAATAATAATTGGTTAGAGTGATTTAAACATTACTAGTTTTCTAACGCTAGCCCTCCTTGCGCCTGTGCTGTTGCGCGGAGCTAAAAAGGTCGTTGTATTCGTATTTTCATATCAATTTGTCGTACGATAGCTGGCGTAATCTTCGCGATTGAGTGGCATGAATCGATCTTGCCGTCTAGTTGTGCATTATTACTCAAGACTGTTTCTACCCTACATTACAACTTGTGTTGTTGTTGCACGTGTTATTGCGATTGCTATGATTGAAAGATTTTGTTTACCCCTTTTACACGGTGCCTGTTCCAAATGCTTGGATGCATAATTACAATCTCAATAAATGTCACCTTCTCTCCTTTCTCTTTCGAAGTGCGTAAGGTTGGTGATTAAATGGAACGCTACGTGTGTTAGCATTGTTTGGCGCTCACGATTGCTTGTAGGTTTGTGGCTTTGCGTGCTCATAATTTGCTTCCAACAACTAAATCACAGCTTCTGATTGATCGTGTCTGCTACCAGCTCACGGGCGGGAGGGGGGAGGAAGAGGAGGAGGAGGATGCTGGTATCTAGAAAGAGTGGATTATCCACCCGATCAATTAGTTCTCATTGCTGCGGCTACCATACAGCCCGATAACGGTTTTCTTCATCCGCTTAATATCCCGCGCATTGGTGCGACAGCAGCCACCAACAAACTTGACGCCCAATTCCACCCACTGCGGTAGGTAGGTTTCCAGTGGTGTTAGGTTTTCGGCACCCCGCCAGCAACTAGCCACCGCATCCCACTGCTCGCCCGAGTTCGGATAAACAATCAGCGGTATCCGTTCGTTGTCCGGTGGCGTCGTGCCGGTAGCATGCTGCTGTTCGTGCACCGACCGTAACAGGGGCAGAACATGTTGCGGATTGACGCAGTTCACGCCGATCGCTAGCAGATTGGTATTGGACAGTTGCCGTGCTCTGTTCCAAAGGGCGATTACCGTTTCGGCAAAGCTTTCCCCGTGCGCGATAGACGAACCGTCGCGACACTGGAACGATAGCCAAAACCGCACTGTCGGGTGTTCGGCCGACAGCAGGTCGAGCAATGCTTCCGCCTCCATCCGGCATGGGATCGTTTCGATTGCGAGCGCATCGATACCAGCCTCGACGATGGCATTAATCCGTGGTCGGTGCCACTTTTGCAACCGGTTCGCGGGTACGTGATCCGCGTACGCTCCCGTATATTCCGACCCGTCGTGCAGATGCGCCCCGTACGGTCCAATCGAGCCGACCACCCACGGTATTTTGTGGGACTTGTTTTCCACCTTCTCGGCCAGATAGCGGGCTCGGGCGCGCCTTGCCAACTCGACGCTGGACTTGATCAGCTTAAGCGACTCGTCTTCGTTGAGATCGAGAAAGTCCATGTATCCCTCGATGGACGCCTGGTACGTGTTGGTCAGTATGCAGTCCGCACCTGCCTTCAGATAGTCGAGATGTGTTTCCATCACCGCGGCCGGGTTTGTCGCACTGAAGCGAGACGTCCAGAGCGGATCCTTGTCTAGCTTGGCACCGACATGTTCGGTTAGCTGCGTACTGAAGCCACCATCGATGACGATCACCTTGCGGGAGGCAAGTTTAAATGACTTGCTTTTGTCGCTGCGAACCGGCATCGAGAACGGTGCAGAACTGAAAGGATCGTCCTCGTCGCCGAGCGTGTCGGGGATGTTCTCGGGTGAGAATGGGGCCGCCTGTTGTACGCTCGGTAACGTCGATACAGGGCATCCCGCCGCGTTCGCGGACATCTGTATCAGCGGTAACGATGAGTGGCGTGGCACTTCCGGTGGCGTTTTCAAGCTACCCTGGCTGCCCTGCTCTCGAATCTTATCAAACTCCTCGCCGAAAATGTGATCCTCGGTCATTTGCGCGAACGGCGTCGGATCGCCGAACGGGTTCCAGTTGGCGCTACCGCCCGCCGACGAGGTGGATCGCTGCTGCGGAAACAGCTGCGGATTGGAGCTAGACGCCAGGTTGGCGCCATGCTTGTGCAGCGAACTGTTCGACCCGTTCGCCGTGGATGCACCAGCGGAATTAGTTGTGTGCCCGACACTTGGACTTACAGATGATGGTTGGTAGTTGTTGGTCGACTGGTCGAATGGGGCCAGAAATTGGGACGTTTCCGTAGCGAACGCTTTGTTAAAGGCAGACGTATCGCTCACGTTCCGCCGATGGCCGGATGGCTTCGGTGGTGCCAGTATGCCCCCGACCCCGGGGTTTACGATCGCACCCCCATGAACCCCACTGCTGGAGGATGAGTTGGAACCACCAAGGGTGGGCGTTTGTGCCGCAGCATTGGACGGAGCCGGATGTTGTTGGAGGATCGCACCGGAATGGCTCGGCGAATGTACCATCGACAGCGAGGAGGACGATGAGTTGTGGGCCGAAGTTGGTGCTATTTCTCCCCCACTTGGAATCGGAGCGAGTTCCGCCTCCCGGAAGGGGTCGGGATACGTCGTCTGAAAGAGCGCGGCCACAGCAACGGGCTGTGAGGGCAAAGAAGTTGTTCCATCCTTAAGGGCAGCTCCCGCCGTTGCATCAATAGATGCGGTTGACGCGGCCAACGATGGGACGCTGGGCGATGAGGAACTGGCTGGTGGGAAATTTGCAGCAAACTTAGCTACAAACGCTTCCGGTGCATCTGTGGATGCGATTGTACCACCAACTCCGATCGGCCCCGTCGGTGCCATGCCAGGCGTAGGCGATGAGATAATATTTTTCGGCGAAGGATTTGGTGGCAAACCGAGGGAAAAGCTGCTCACGCCCATCTGGCCCGGTGTGGACACCTGGGATGCTTTGGGTCTTTGCCGTGGGGCAACGCTGGTTCCTCCCTCGATAGGCAGCTGACCGGCCGTTGGTTTGGATGCTTTCGGTGTCGATCCACCTGGCCCTACAGTAGCACCACCTGCCGGTGGCAGTCGTTTCGTTTCCGACTCGAACGGTGGCACCGGTAGCGTATCAAGCGGTGGTACGCTACACTTCGTCAGGTTGCGCACGGGATTGGCGCGTCCAGCGATACCAAAGGCCACATCGCACACCTGATAAATGTTCGGCCGCCTTTCCGCGTCCGGCTCCAGCATGTAGCGTATCAGCTGGTGCACGGTGCGCGAATACTTCGATCCATCCGGAATGCTAAAGTGTCCACTCTGGATGGCCAACGTGCTCTCGCCGAACGGCAGCGTAAAAAAGCACACCTTGTACAGAAGGCAACCGAGCGCCCAGATGTCCGCCTTCACCGTAATATCCTGCCCGTTGAACAGATCGATCATCTCCGGCGCTCGGTAGGACAGGGTCGTGTACCGCTGGATTTCCTCCTCCACCATCGTGCGTCCGTGGCTGTTCGGGTTGAGGACGCGTGCCGTGGCCGACCCAAAGTCGCACAGCACAAAGTGTCCGAGATCATTCTGCAGAACGTTTTCCACCTTCAGGTCACGGTGAATGATGGGGGTCTGACACTGGTGCAGCCGGGCTACCGCTTCCGCAACGTCGCAAAATATCTGCAGCACTTCCGGCTCGCTAAAACCCGTCCCGAGCCGTGCGTTCATCTGCGTCAGCAGATTCGTCTTGCAGTACGGCATCAGCAGCAGTATCTCGTGCACCCCGTTACCCTTCGCATTGATGCTGTGATCGATGTAGCCAATGATGTTCTTGTGGCCGCTCAGATTGCTCGCTATCTTGATCTCGCGATTGCACACACCCAAATCGTACTCATTGTTCACGTACAGCCGCTTCAGCGCGTACCGCTCACCCTTCGCTCCTTTGACTAGAAACACCACGGCAAAGCCACCCTCTGCCAGCACCTCCTCCACCGTTACTACGTTATCCTTGCTGAGCTTAAACGTTTTGCCAACGAAACTGTTCGTCTCCCGGCTGCTGCCGCCCGTCGCCGTCGGTTCATTTTTCGTTTCGAACTTAGAAATGAACTTTTTCATCCTACCGGCTTCTGTGCGGTGCGATTGCGAGATAGAGGGAGAAACAGACAGAGAGAGAGAGAGAGAGAGAGAAAGAGGAAGGAGAAGGAAAAGGGAGAAGAAGGGTTTATCTCGCTATCGAACTGGTTACGACTGTTTGTGGTAGCGGTTCCAGCAGGTGTCTGCCGTTGATTTAACCAAGAAATAGACACTCCGAATATTCGAAGGGGCGTATTTACGAGTAACAATGGGGGTGGTAAGCGAGAGCTTTGCAATTTACTGATAATGGTGGAGCTACACTGCTCTGCACAGACTTCGGCAGTATCTAATACTGGCTTGCTAGGTTTTCTTTTTTGTATCGAACAGTTTCTATGCTTAAACTCTTGCTCGATTCATTTTGCTGCAGCAGAGTTCAGTGGTTTGTTTTGTTCGGTGTGTTGTTCGTCGTTTTATGCTCACTGCACCCTGTCGTGCTTTTATCACTTCCGCTGCATGAATCACAATAATCAATGTGGGAATCGCTAGCCCGTGGGATGGGGGTAGCTACTGTGCACTCTAGTGAATGATAGTCGTCGTGCGCCCACCTTCCCACTTTTGTTCACGTGCGCAATTTTGTTCGATCGTACGCAGCAGCACCTGCAGCAACAAAACTCGCCTCACGAAAACAGTAGGTGCGTTTTCCTTTTCTTCCACACCACACCACCACTACGTGGTCGAAAATCAGCACGCACCACACCACTCCACGGAGGAACTCAATTAATGCTTTTATCTAGAGCTTGGCCTATTTCGTTTTCGCACACTCGCTATCGGTTTTCCCCGACGACCGATTATTGGGACGATTATTTTGGGTTTGCCTTCTTTAGCCCTGTTGGGACATTTTTGGGATTTTGCGTGGGTAGATAGCCTTCGCTCCTCGCGTTTCTTTGCATAAGTCGAAGTGTAGTAGGCGTGATGCAGCAGAATAGCCACACTTAATAGGGAGGACAAAAAACGGTCGGAGAAACTACACTTATCACACACTCCGCAAGAAATCGACTTGTGGCCTATCTCTCCGTTCCAAACTGAAAAACGCAAACGAGCTGCGGTATGAGTGTGTGTGTGTATAGCTGACCGTAGCTTTTTCTATTTAGCATGTAATTGCGCAAGTGTACGTGTGTGCGTGCGTGCGTCAATGTTGGTGTTTGTGGGATGCACATTTTTGACAGCTAGCGGGTTGACAATGAGAAACATATTGCCGGAGAGAAGGAAACAAAACAAAGACGGCGGCCAACCGAAATCACGCGTCAGCATGGAAAAAGCGTGGAAGCAATTTAACCATGTGCTCGTTTCTCCTTCCGTGTCTATAGGGAAGTCGGTCCGGAAGAAGAGTGTTAAGCGACAATCAAGAAATTGTGTAAATAAACGAAAACGTGTAAGTAAAGCCTGGTTTACCCAGTACTCAAGATGCTGTAACGTCATATTGTTGCTGTAATACCATTGCAGATACTACAAGTGCAAGGTCACGAGGATGGATGGGAAATAGATGATGGTTCGGATGACGACGAAGCAGTGGCAGATAATGGAACGCTTGCAAATGATTCATCATTTCCGGCCTTTACACCTTCGGTAGCGCAATCGCTGAATCCTGCCGAAGTGACGATTGACCGTGGACATCAGTCAGATTCGGATGTGGAACACATTTCGGAAGTTGAAGCATGCTGTCCGCAAAGCAACACCACATCTGACTCTTCCGACTCGGATGATGATTGTCTGGCAATTCATTGTACAAAAAGCAGAATGACTCGATTGCAGTTTACGGACAAAACGCAGTTCAAGCGTCGTCGAATAACGGACGATATGGACGTTTCCTTCGTTACCACCGTTTCGTGTAGGGCTAAACCCCACCAGGCCGACACGATATTGAGCCCTAAGCAATTTAAACCCATATCGGCGCATAACCGAAGCATAGCAGGAGCAGGATCGAAAACCTTATATGGTAGCGTGATAGGTGCCCTCGATATCACACGGTGCTGGAAATCTTTTGATACATCGTTTGATACCGTACCAGAGCAAAGCTTCATAGAAGATTTGCCTTCTTCGCCGGAGAGTACATATGAAAGGCGAAGTATGCCTAGGGAGATGGAACCTCTTCACATTGATGAGTTACCACCATCGGCTGAGGAGGAAACCCCTAACGTCGGAAACTTGTCCACCGAACCGCCCTCGAAGTCGTTTTATGTCACATCGCCTACAGCTAAAAGTAGGAATACAAAATATCCCAAGAATTCAACGATAGGCACAATGGCAATGGCACTGAACGAGCGCAGCTCTCGACAACACCTGTGGCAGCATGCAATCGTTACCGGTACAGTTCAGCCGGAGCTCGTGGTGAAAATAGACTCGATCGAGCGGATTTACGGTCGCGTGATGCTCCGTTTTTTCACCACAACCAACGTTGGGGATGATAGCGTACGGAAGGAGCAGGTTGAGAATATTATCTTCATGGACCAAAGCGATAGACAGCTGAAATCGATACACGCCGGAATGGAAATAGCGCTGGAATTGGATGACGGTATATCTCCTCATCGCATCGCGCGCCACAAACTAGTACACCTGGGCGTAACTAAGCTTTGTCCGGTACCTTTGACCACCAAATAAATACACACATGACCACACAAAACACACACACACACACGCGTTTTAACTTTCTCTCCACTTCATCCTTATTTTTTATTCGGCTGCTTCTCACACATGCTCTTCAACCACACAGCGAATGTTTTGTATTGTACACTTAAGAGGTCGTTTCCATCGCGGTCGCGGCTGCGGTTTCCTCGGTGTACTTGCCCTTGTCCTTGTTGAGCGCCGCCAGACGGCCCTTCGCACGGCGATCCAGGATCTTCTTGCGATCCTTGTCCATCTTCAGCTTCACGATCACACACTTAGACGGGTGCACACCGACGTACACGTTCGTGCCGTTGGCCTTCTCGCGCTGGATGCGCTCAATGTACATGACGTACTTCTTGCGGTACACCTGCACCACCTTGCCGACCTGGTTGCCCTTGTAGTGGCCGCGCACTACCTGCACCTCATCATCCTTGCGGATCGGCATCGAGCGCACATTGTACTTCTGTTTCAGCTCCTTCGAAAGCGGCGCCGACATAATCTTCCTGCGGATGTGCGACGGGGCCTGGAAGTGGCGCTTGCGGCTCTTGCGCCGCGACGACGACACATTTTTGTTGAATTTCATCTTTCTCCGAGGCTGGAACGAGAAGACGCGATTTGATTACTGGTTAGCGACCGGTACGGTATCGTTTGAATGCCTTTTTGGGGCAAAAGTAACACAATTTTTCACTACTTACAACAAAATACTCGTACACCCGAAAAACGCGTGCTTCACGTAGTTCAAGATGTCGGAAAAGGAAGTAGTGATGGCCAGTCAGTCAACACGCATCACCTCGATCCGGCGATTGAGGCATTCCGTTCCGGTATGAATTTACAGATTTTTATGCAAATCAACTTACTTAATATGTTCATGAACTAGGTGGTATTAAGACAACTAAAATAAACATTTTACAAGCCTTTTGTTAAACAATTCTTACTTGTAAAAGATGATAACTCAAATAAAGAATTGGGCGCCGGAACGTTATAATCCGGCCAAAATCAAAAGTACCATCACTAGCAACGAATATCGGCAAAAGAAAAAACGAAGAAGAACTCGCTACGTGACAGTCCGTGTAAAGTAAGATGTTTATAGTTGAGCTGTACATCTCGTTGACGTACATGAGTTGGGTGTAGGATACGATAGAACACGTTGGATTACACATTGATTACATTTTTATTTTGTACGCTCCATTTCCGAGAGATGGTTTTTTTATATTAATTTGAAAATGATGCCAAAACACTAAACTTTACATAAAACTAAAAAAGGCTTTGCTTTCAAGTGAAAAAAGGCATCTTTGAGAAATATCTAGGTAATTAAGCGAATCGTGTATCACCTTGTGCGATGTAAATCAAAACAAAAGCTGTAGTTTGTTTACGTTTCAAACTCGCACTCTGTTTATTTACACGCCTTAGCATATTTTGCAGCCTTTTAAACCCATTTTCTACACACATACAGACTTCTGCCAGGCAATGTCGAATTTTGTACCGAAAAAACATCACCTGCGAGCATCACTGGTATTTTTTTATCACCAAAACAAAACAGCTTATGAGGCACATCGACTGCTGGTCGAAACATACGGCAAACATGCGCTAGGTAAAACACAGTGCGCCGTGTGGTTTAGCAAATTCAAGCGCGGTGATTTCGATATCCAGAACAAGCTTCGTGGTAGACCAACGAAAAAGTTCGACGACAGCGATTTGCAGGAACTGCTGGACGAAGATGACTGCCAAACGCAGCAGCAACTTGCGGATAGGCTGAGGGTTACGCGCGAAAGCATTTCCGTACGCCTGAAGGCGATGCGCAAGGTACACATGGGTGGGAAATGGGTGCCTTTTGAGCTGAGCGATAGACAGCAGGAAAAACGCAAAACGATATGCGAAATGTTGCTTGCTCGCCATCTTCGTAAACCATTCCTGCGGCGGCTAGTAAACGGGGGTGAAAAGTGGATTTACTTTGAAAATCCCAAGCGCAAAAAATCCAGCGCCGAACCGAGCGACCCATCAGTACTCGCCGCCGGCCCGAATCGTTACGCCCAGAAGACTAGGCTTTGTGTTTGGTGGGATCGTGACGGTGTCATCTGTTATGAGCTGTTGGAACCGGGCGAAACAGTCACGGCAGAACGCTACCAGCTTCAGCTGATTGCACTGGAACAGGCATTGCGCGAGAAACGTTCGGAGGGAGATAGAAACGATAGTAGGACCATCATACTACTTCATGATACTGTACCATGGCACAGCGGTAAATCGGTGGAGGAAACGGTCGCACAATTTCGATGGGAGGCATTACCGCATGTTGCCAACTCGCCGGACCTGTTCCCGTCTAACTACCATCTGTTTCCTGTGCTGGGATTTGCATTGTCGAATCAGCGGTTCGCTACGTTAGAAAACATTCAACAGTGGCTGGACAGCTGGTTTAGCACCAAAGATAGATCATTCTTTTGGCGAGGTTTACAGCAGCTACCAGAGCGATGGGAAAAGTGTATACATAACGATGGTAATTACTTTAAACAATAAAAGCCCCACATTCATAACGTGATAAAGGAAGGGCCTGTTATATATACCAATTATGTTCAGTCGGCTTAATGACTCTGAGCTTGGTGAGAAATGTTACAACTATATGGATGCTTTATTGAATTACAAGGTGCGATCTTTATTCTATTTTTACAGCGCATACGTGCCAGCATACTTATTTAGTTTTCTTTTCTCCTGTAGACCCATGCATACACCGAAAGAGCTAATTTAGTGTATTTGTGAAGTGGAGTGGAGTGTCTTTTTGCTTAGCTCTATACTGCACTAACAAAGCAACGTACATCGCGGGGGCTAATATGCAAGTAAATCTGCCCCCTTGAAGACGTTCGCAGACCTTGCTTTCCCTTCTTTACAATCACATCAAGGCATTGTTTTGCGGTACATCAGTTTGCTCCGTAACTTGTGGGATAAATGGGTAATCGAATTCTAATTCAATTGTAGTATAAGTTAAAGTGTTATAATTTACCAGTCTAATGATGAACAGGAGCCACACATACCCTGTTACGAAAACGGAATAGTTAAAACTGAACTGGAAACGTTCAACAAACGAAACTAGCACGGAACGTATAATAATAAAGATAGTATAAATTAATGCTTTCACAGCGAATTAAACATCATCGAACAGTCCTCCCCCTTTCGGCTTAGAGCTCGAACGTCCCGCCCCTCCCATACGGCCATCATCGTCGTCAAATGCCGTTCCGTATCCCTTAAAACCCACCGATACGCCCGTACTCACACCGAACCGTTCATTAATTTCCTGCGACAGAGATCGATTAATGTCGTCCAGTCCCCTTGCACTGGTACTATAGTCCAATCGGTCACCATGACCGACAAGGTCGTCGTTCGGTCCAACAGTGTCAAGATTGCGAGATTTGTATTTGGACAGTATGCCGCCCCCATTTCCATTTCCATTCGTACCGCCAGTGCTTCCCGTCACTCCTCCGTGTCCAACACTTCCACCTCCACCACTGGCACTGCCGGTCGTTCCGTCTCTTACGATCTGGCCCAATATATTATCCCTTCTCCGTGCCAGTGCATCTTCCGCCCTTTGCCGTTTACGCTTCTCGCGCACAATCAAATCCTTGCCCTCCTGGACCAGCTCTACCGCAATGGTTTCGTTTAGCATGAACTGCTGGAAGCCGAGTGCATTCAAGGCACGACTCCCGAGCGAAAACCAGGTAGCGAGACAGAACGCCAGCATTACCATGGGGAAGTAGATGTTGAAGCCGTCCGCAATGATGCCGAGCACATCCATGTGGCCCATGATCTGCGTGTAGTGTGTCTCGAGCACCCGCTCCTTGATGATGTGCGAGTCCATGTGTATCATGCCGAGGAAGTTGAGACACATCGGTGGTGTCAGCCGACAGAGCAGCATGCCGCTAAAGATCAGGCTGTATTCGTTCGTCTGGTGATGCGCAGCCAGATAGTAAAGATTGAGGAATTTGATGCGAAACACGGTGGAGTAGGCACAGTAGCAAAGGTAGCACAGCGTCAGCATGGAAAAGATCTCGATCGTTACAAAGTCGTAGTTGCCCTTCGCCACGTTCAGCACGTTGGCAAAGATCGACAGGACGGGTTTGCGGTTGAAGAATGTCAGTTCGCTCCAGACGACCATGAACGAAAGGAATGCAGTGATTACGGCGAGTGCCTTCAGGAAAGGTGCTTTCACCACACATTCCCAGTACCAGTCGATCGTTGGGCTGTACATGGCCCTCGCCATCCCGACCCGGTGCTTGGGAAATTCGCTCTTGAAGCGGTGATCGAGCGAAACCGCATTCTTGGCGACGTCCTCCAGGTGCAGCACCTTGTTAACCTGCACGCTCCACAGCGCTTCGGTGCGTTGTAACGTTTGCAGTGATTTGATAACCTGCCGGTGAAGCCGCACCAGTGCCTTCTCCGATGGGATGGCCATCGGCGAACCGTCCTCCCGGCTGATACGGCTAGCACGTTCCATCAGTTCGGTCGGTACCTTGCGGATGATGGTTTCCAGTGCCGGTCGGAGCTCGTGCCGCGGCGGAATTGCACGGCTAGCGGACTGCAAGCTTTCCAGCACATCGTCCACATTTTCCTCGGCTTCGGCCTTTTCCGAGCTCAGTTTGGAAAGCTTAAAGTATGCGTACTGCAGCGTGAAGCCGGGCCTCGAATTGTTCCACAAACTGCGGGGCACTTCGACCAGCGCGTACCCTAGCAACAGCACGAGCAGAAACAGGCCCCACGTGTTCGAGGCGGATGATGCGATCGCTTTCAGCTTTTGCCAGTCGAGCGATATGCCTGGCTGTAGGGCGAGATAAATCAGCAGTATGCCGCAGATAAACAGATACGTGCCGTAGTAGATGGCGTTATCTACGAGTGCTGATCGTAGTTTGCCCTTGATAGTAAAGTCGCCCGCCTTCAGGTACGACTGCATCAAGGGCATAATCAACCAAGTAAGGAACTGGGAGGACCAATAGATAATGCGCCATAAATTCGGGAACACCTCCTCCTCCACCATGCCCCACGGGCGTTGGCAGATTGCACCGGGACCGTCATTGTTAGAACCGTTGCTAGTGATGTTGTGCTCCTGAAGACACTGCCGGTAAACGGTCTGGAAAAGGTAGAAAAGGTTTGAATAAGAGGACCATAAGGTTGATGAACTATAATTGCACCCGTTATTCCATACTCACCGAGGTGACATCAAGTGGAATCGTGAACACGATAAGAAACGAAAAACTCCACGCGGTTAGTACGGAAAACGTCACGATCGGATGCTGCCGCTGTATGCAACCGTAGCGATAGAGCGAAATGGAGGCCAGTAGCAGCGCCAAGCAGATGGAAAACACCAACAAATACGCCATCGTGCTGGATAAATCTCAGACAGAGCGTGTATGTTTTTTTTTTTTGAGATATGGATAACGTCCGTCTGTGTGTTTAGAAGACGTTCGCACTCTTCGACGCAGCGGTTCGGGCGCGAGTTTCTTGCAACTGTCGCTGCGCTTCCTGGTGCATTCTCTCCAGCTTCTCCAAACTGAACGACTTCAGCGGCAGCAACTGAGGTTTGCACAGTTGAAGTTCTTGCTTCTTCTCGAAAAATAGCTTACCGCTGGTAGGCAAAATAAGGGTAATTGGTTGCTGTTTTGCACTCCGGTTGCTCCGCTGCTCAGCTGTCGGCGATGCAAGTGTTTCAGCTACTTTCGTCGTCGTAGTCGTATCAGCCAAGGAGAAGGACATTGCAAAACATTGTCGGCCGTTTCTAGTGCCGCGAGCAACCAACACACGCACTGCACGACTGGTAAGGTGGGTTGAGCAAAACGTAGCTTCTCTGTTACGCCCGAAAGCAATCCGGCGGGCAGAGAGGTGAGTGCAGGTCACAGCAAAGGGATTATTGATTTTTCTTACCTATACAAACCCCTGTATGAATGATTCGACCTGCACACTGCGTTGGGATGTGTCGTTGCTGGCGTGTAAAGCTACTATTATCACTTATCAAAAAACAAACAGTCACTGTAATCGGCACAAGTTTGTAGTGATGATTAATCCCAAACGAGATGAGTTTTCACTGTACTTCCGTAGAAAGGAAGTAAATCTTTCCGCAACTGTGGGTGTTTTGGAAATGATTCCGTCATACGGTATGAGCAAGTTACAGTATACGGTTGAGTTCTGAGAATCGAAAAGTGCGATGCAACGTCGTGGTAAATAAACAACACGAGCTGTTAACTAGGAGGTCTACACCCTTGATTAATGTCAGCCACAACGAGAAACGGAATATTTTTGAATAAATCGTTATAGCAATTTCTCGTCAACATAAGAAATCGAAAGAAAATCGTAAATAATTGAAGAATTTCTTTTACTTCACAAAGTAGTTTGAACGGTTTCTTTTGTACAAAAATGAGTAACGCCACAAGAGAAAGAACGAAAATGGGCACAATTTCAAAACATGGATTGGATCGTTTCTTTTTGGCACGATTACAATTGAATATCTAATGGCTCTAGCTACCAGAACTATCGGAGAAAAGAACAATTGCCTTATGTTCCGTACGGAATAGATACACTTACGATAAGTAATCCCTGCCCTAGTATTTCTATCTATAATTTGGATGTGTGAGTGTGTGTAGTTAGATCGACATGCGCTTAAGGCTGATAGTGCTCGTTATGATATCTGCCGGATGATATCCTTGGTCGAGCAAAAATTCGTGCTCGTGCGTCGTAAAACTGTTACCGCCGAGACAGGTACACGAACAGACGGATGTATCCTCCTCCTCAATCTCCGAGCAGTAGTTCAAGTTGGCACACGATAGCAACTTTCCCGTCGATTCACACTCGTAAGTTGTAAGTCCATCGACGGAAGACTGCATCTCAGCTTCCTCACGCCGAATGTCTTCCGCATTCCTAAAAAAGGGGAAAGTTTTTTTTTTAGTAATGTTTCCATACAGTTTGACCTTCTAAGGATATACGTACATCGTCATGAAGCGAAGGACTAGCAGATTGATGCTGGCTGCTACGACAGCCAGCCCAAACAGAATGAACACCAGGCTGAGCGCCACATAGCCAGGCTTGTTGATCAGTGCCTGGTCGTTCTGCAGCGCGACGTAGTCACCGAAGCCGATCGTCGTCAGTGTTACAAAGCAGTAGTAAAAGCTGTCGAAATAGCTCCATCCTTCGTAGCGTGAAAACACAGCCGCTCCGGTCGTAATAATAACCGACGAAAGCAATCCGGTTGCGAGCATCAGGTTCATCTCGGTAGCTTCCGTCTGCTGGCAGCGCAGATATTTTTTCGCACGGCGAATTACAACCGAGGCAAACTTGTTCAAACGTTCGCCAATGCTTTGGAACATGACGAGCCCCAGCGGAATGCCGACCATCGCGTACGCCATGCAAAACGCCTTCCCGCCAATGGTGACCGGGGTCGAGTGGCCGTACCCGATCATGGCCAGCACGACCGTGGCGAAGTAGAACGCTCCGGCAAACTTCCACTGGGGTCCCGCTTTGTGCGGTTTGTTCTCCGTAATCACAATCTCGATCATATGGTAGTCTTCTGGTGTGATGTTGTACTTGGCGACAAACGATGCCTTAACGCCTGAAACAATAGTTTTGGAAGGTGCGGGGAGATAAGCAAGCAAGCAGAGGGATAAGTTGTAAAACACTTGATGATCCGAAATGACTGCCCTTTTTGCCTTAATGGGTTAGGGCACCGCGTGGTCTTACTTTTCAAAAACTCCCATCGGCGTGCTTCGGTTTCCGATTCCAATGCGTCGAACACGGCGGCTCCTATCAGTAGATAAGTGAACGTGCACACCACTAGCGAAAGGGTGCGAATGTTTTGCCGCTTCATCACTGTCGTCTACGCTGTGTCCCGTTGGGGTGGAGGTATTGCACTTCTTGCGATCTAGCTGTATGCGCTCTCTGTCTTCGCTTAGTACCACCAGCTCCGGCTGCTCATTACGAACGATGCATCTCGTCGGTGGGATTTCCATTCATCGAGAGGCAGGGTACTGCATTCCCAACACCATTCGACTTTCTTGCACTACAGAACGGAACTGGGCACGGTGGGAGAGAAAGGACGATATTCATTGATAATGTTTGTCATTAGAAAGGGATGTCTGAATGGGCGCTCCAGTGGCTGGTGAAAATACAAACGCATGAAGGATACTTAAACATATCGAAAAGAAACGTGACTATGCAACAAACATGGGGACAACACAAACGTTCTAAACGACACGTGCAATTTCAGGAAAACCAGTTATACCAACGAGGAAGACAATTATTCTAGCAACGTGAGTACACTTTTCATCCTACTGTCTAATGGAAGGAAACTGGACGCAATTGAAGGACTAAAACCCATAATACGCGCACACACAAAAAAGGATGTTTCACGTTCTTTCTATACTAAAATTTCACGCGCCTGCGTACCACACCATCATTTTTTTGATAATAGGCTTTTCGCTACTGCTCGTACATTTCGTAAGGATATACATTCTTTCGTCAAGAAGTTGTATAGTTGTTAGTTTTACGTTTTATCAAAATTTAAATACATATTTGGAAGAATTACCTAATTACGGTACATTCCTGTCGGAAGATTGCATAATGGAAAATATCTTCCTTCACAACCAGGATTGATTTGCTAAACAACATTCTCTTTCTTTCAATTCACTTCGGAACCCTTTGTTCGAGTAGCGATTAAACCTTTTACATTTTATTTCCCTTGTTCCAATGATCACCATAGCCTATCATCCGACCCTGCTCTCATTGTTGATGTATGTGACGATGGAACAAGAGAACAACCAACAGACAAACGAAAGTTATCACAATACACACACCCATGCTCCTCTACATTAAATCGCCTACAGCAAAGCTCTTCAAGTACCATCATTTAGTGTGCTGCTACCCCGATTTCAATAGAGTGGATAGCAACAGCGAATTAGTGTGTCGGTTGACTCTTATCTGGAAGTGTTTATTGAATCTCTACCTCGTAGCACACACATACGCACACTTTTTGACAGGAATTTTTAACATATTGTTGTAAGCGGTGTGCTTTTGCCCTCCTCCCTCTCAAATGAGTGCACTTTTGCTTTACATGTTCTGCTTGTCGAACATAAACTCGCCCAGCTTGGGATTCGTGCGCAGCAGCTTGCTCAGCATTGTAATCTTTCCGGCCAAATCGCGCTGTCCCTGGTGTTGCTCTTCTAGGAACTCGCCGGTCAGATAGTCCACCAGATGGTAATCGTTGTGATCCTCCTCGCAGATCTTGATCAGCTCGCGAATGCTCTTGGTCACCTCCTGCTCCTTGGCGAGGGCGGCCTTCAGAGCGGTCAGCGCAACCGAACCCTGTTCCGGTTCGACACGGGCCGCAGGGTTACCCTGTTAGTGATTAGAAAAAGAAAAGAGAGTAATGTGAATGTGCATTTCCAATTACAGACCGTGAATAGTCGGTCGATCACTTACGAAGTTCAGCGAAAAGGTGTTACGATCGATGGGCTTCTGGCCGCGCATAAGCGCATATTCGATCAGCTTCATGCCATGCTCGCGCTCTTCCGATGCAGCGTTGAAGAAGAACTTTTCGAACCCGGGCAGATTCACCTGGTACTGGGCGAAGTAGGCACCGTACTGCATGTAGAAGATTGCCGCATCGAACTCTTTGTTGATCTGATCCTGCAGCTTGGCGGAGCAGCTACGGTTCATGTAGTTCCATTCATCGGTACCTGTACGAAGCAAAAGATAAACAGAATGAAGATTAAGTACAATAAGCATAAATTATGTTGGCATTGGAATTCGGCATGATTTATGTCTTGCTGAATTTATGAATGCTCAATTATGGTACAAAAGGGCGTATGATTCAACGGATATGGTTCTTTTATCTCCTCTTCCTCGTGTTCTTCACGTTATCACAGCGGGATATGTCTGTGATATGTGTGCTTTCTTTTTCTTCCATTACTATCAGCTGCTGTGACTGTATTTGCCGGAATCAAAACAAAGAACTCAACCGTTTCTCGCCTCAACCAATCACACATACACACAACGGCACGCTTTGTTGGAAGTAGTGGTGAGTGGCCGTAAACAAACACAAACACAATTCTCCAAGGTACAATCATCTCTTCACCAGGAAAGGGAATGGAGCAGGGCGCCATCAGAATTTTGTTAATATTACGTCTTACGAATATTTCATTGCAAATAAGCGACAATTTTATAAAACACAATAAACGTACATCTGTAACGTTAACTTACTTGAGGGGGTATCCGTGTCGGTAACCTGTGCCGATGCCTGGTCCTGCTGCATAACAACAGCCGCAAACATCAGGGCAACGATTCCGAAGAAGATCGATTTCATCATTTCCTAGTTACGGGTGGTACGATGACACGAAAAAAGCTGCAATTACAATGCACTAATTATTGTTTTGATCCAAGCACTAGTGCAACACGGGTACGGCGAGAAGAATGTAAGACACTTGGCCACCTCCTTTCCTGTCCGTAGTAGCACTCACGGAAATTGAGTTAGGTTACAGAGACGTAAGTTGTACGGCCTTTATACGCACTGGCACAGAAGGACGCGACAGCTTCACCGACAATTTGTGGGTTTGGAATAACTTTCCTTGGCGGAAACGCGAACAGACTTGACGCGTACGTTTTTAATCTTTCTCTTGCCTTCAATGACACAGACGTGCAGTTTACTCGTTCACGGCTTGCTACGTATTGTTCTCATACAGCGAGCACTCTGGTCATTTTATTCGATGGTTGAACAGTGCCTCTCACGCACACAATCACGGCGTGTGTGTATACGACACAAGATGGTTTTCCGATGGTTTCATGGTTTCATGGTTTTGCGCACGTTCCCTCGATAACCGGCTATCAACCAATAGCTCGATTTGAAGCTAAAAGTGTTACAATGAAATCTAGATCAAGATGAAACTTGCCCCAAATCACGTAGTCACCGATATTGATCTTTATTTCTATAGCTCCGTAATCAATAGGCTCCTGTTTGTCGTTGTCTACCATCGCGCTATGTTGGGCACGAGCGAACGGCAATGAAGCTGTGTAGGTGAGTAACCAGGAGCACTACTACACTCACGTACGGACGGGAACAAAAGTCACTCGATTTTTCGAAGAGCATTCATAACAGTGGCAACTATTCGAGGAAGTAAGACGCAAATCGCGTTTGGCTGTGTTGTGTGTTTCCATACGAAATTGTGTCAATTTTGCAGCGAAAACCTTTCGCTTGCTGCTAAAGCATAAATCCGATAACTCCGATTGTTCGTTTAAGCAGTTTTGTCGAATCAAGAAGGTTCACAAAATCTGTCCCTTTTGATTCCTGTGGAAGTTTGTTCGCGGCCATCATCGCCCTTGGGGAATCTATCGAGTTGACAGAAAGGCAAGTGAGTGTGTGAGCAGCAAGAACGATGGTAAAGATGAATGTTGTATTGGTGTTGGGCTTTGTGCTAGTGGCTTCCGCCTTCGCGACGGACCTTAGTGCAAATGACTGCGAAATTAACGTGGGTAAGTAACTTTCTCATGATGATTAACATGATCTGTTGGAGGATAAACAATCTACAATATAGTGCGCAGTGCCTAACTCATTCAATCGTTCTTCTCTTTCACTACCACCATGACCATTCCACACCCCTTCAGAGGAATGTTCACCAACGTACTCCAGCTTTCTGTCACGTTCCGGCAAAACGGTGGAGAACGATCTGAAGCAGTACACTAGCCAGCTGGTAGACAAATCGTTCCATTACCTGCTGATGTCGTCCGCGTTCAACAAGCATAGCCTGGACCGTCCTGGATTCGAGAAGCTGTACCGCAAGAATAGCGACAAGGCATGGGAGGATGCGATCGAGCTGATCAAGTACCAGAGCCGCCGCGGCTCGTTCGGTCATCTGGTGCAGCCGAGCAAGGGTGAGAACTATGGCAAGGTGCTGGATGTGCAGGAACTGAGCTCGCTGCAGTTTGCGCTGGATTACGAGAAGCAGATGGCTAAGGAAGCGCACGCTATCCATCGCAAGATTTCCCATGCCCACTCGAAGGCCGGCTCAAACGGATCCGATGACGTCTACCACTACGATCCGGACGCAGCCCACTATCTGGACGAGAAGATAATCGAGTACCAGTCGGGTGTGTTGCGCGATCTGGCCGGTTACGTGCACAATCTGAAGCACTTCACCTCGGCGAAACATGCGGCCAATGATTTGGGCAACCATGTGTTCGACGAGTACCTGGCTAAGGCAGTATAAGTGGGGGCGAGGGGAAAGATTGCTCCAGACGAGGAGAGGGGGAAAGCTTAAAACAGCATTTGAAAATGATGATGTGTTATCACGTTGGTTTGGATCAAGCACCCTCCCTTGGGTAAAAAATGTATTCGCCGATATAGAGCAGAGAGTTTGAAAAATAAACATACGAAAATTCCAACATGTGATCTACAAGATGGAGAACATAAGTATTCTATAGATTCTATAATCATTGCATTTTTAGATTGATGCTTGGGATTCAGTCAAGCCGTCAAGCAACAAGCGTGATTTGTTTACGTTAAATTTATCACCACGTATTAACCGCCTTGCTAATCGATGAAGATTTTGGAGGACTACACTGTGTACGTCGGATTTCTGCTGCAATAAAGAGTACTGCACTTGTAGCGTATGCTTGTGCGCGTTATCAGTCATTTGCCTTTTGCGTGAGACGCTGCAGCAGGGAAACATTTTGCTTTAGGAGGTAACAATATTGTGAAGCAAAATGTACGATGGTTTTGATGTTCACGTATAGAAAGTTTTGATTTTTACCATGATTAGCAAGCAAGTAGTAGTAGTAGTAATTTAGGCTAATAGAGCCTTTGAATCAGAGATTATATTCGTCTCTTAATAGCAAACAAGCAAAACGCTACTGGTTACTCAAATGGTTTTCGATACAACACACACAGACACATACACACACACCCACACATACCCTTCTACCCATGCTTTCATAGTAGTGGTGTGCGAGATCGGTGAGTGTCCCACTGGGACGGAAGAAAAAAACCATGTGGTTTCAACCATGGATTGGATGGTTTTTTTCCATGATGTCATGTGGTTTATTTTCTGCCCCGTGCACTATTTATTTACTCATAGGGAATAATCGAATTATTGCAACACCATTTCCCAATCTTACAGGAGATGCACAAGAGTGGCGTCCAAAAAGGCTTTGAATGATTTGGCATATTTTATTGGTCGAACGGACGAGGCGCTTCGAGAACTAAATCTATTTTCGGGCTTCATATTGTTTACCGGCCTTCAACCCGCGGCGTCACGGTGCAACAGCAGTAGGACGTTCGTAGTTAGGACATGTCGATGTAAAGGATGATCGAACTAATGGCCGCAATTGAGAAATAAAAAAAAACAGTATTGTCCTTAAATTAGTAATTAAATTGATAGAAAAAATAAAATACAGAAAATTCAATAAGAAAAATTCTAAATAAAGCATTCTAAATACACTTTTACCCATCGCTGCGCAATAAATGTCTCTTTGTTCTGGAACTAGGCCAACCAACCATACGGCAGTGTGAATCACGCGGTGGTTTTAGTGAGTCAACAGAAATGGTTTACTATCGAACAGGGTGGAACGGGCAACATGCGGGCGGCGAATGGTTTTCTCATGTATGTTGGTGCCGTGCGCAAAACCATATTCCGCCTACCATCCAACCGCCAGCCACGGTTGGGCTGTGTATCCTCGGTGTTACTGTTGGTGTACAGATGATGCGTGACCATACTGCAGTCACTCATATTCGCAGACACACGTACACTACTATAGTTAAGGGGTCTTATCTTATCGGAAACTGCAAACAAGAATGCATCATACTTAGCGGTAAGAACACGATTGAATGGGCAAATGGTTGGAAGAAAATTGTGGTTTATTACATATGCAGACGGTTCGACGACAGCTCTGTGTACTCCTTTTTTGGCATAAGACAACAATAATATTTTAGTTCAATAAGTTATTTTATGTAACCGCTGTACTTTTGTTGTTGAATGATGTGCTAAACCCGTTCAAACAAATCCGACACAACAGCAAGCTAATACATTGTAAGGCGTGTAAAAGCGATGAGCATTATACGCAGGACATTTTTGTTTTACGATATGGTTAAGCTGCGCAGTATGTCCAGGGTATGCAAATTAAGCTTCTAACAAACCTAAGGACACAATGGCTAAATGCTTAGAAGCGCAGTATTACAATTGGAATATATGCTTGATTTACTTCTACTGCATATTGTGTGAGCAATTGAGATCGACTCTGTTTTTTTCTTTTTGTTGTTATATTATTGTCATTTCGAAAGCATGAAGGACTACTCGTCACGGCTTAAGAGAACAAAGCGTTTTTTTGAAATGTAAACAGTTTTGTGTTTTAGATTCTTTTTAGTATGCATACGCCACTATCGCCCAAATGCGCATCGTAGACAATAGAAAGCCATAAACACATTCGCTATATTAAATACGCTCCTTCGGCAACATTGCTTGACAAATATAGTTGCTTCTTTAATAGTATAGTAAGTTCCTTTTAGTCTAGTGTATATGTGTATTTAAATAACAGGCATAACGTAAAGCAGTAACATCTTTCCTTGCCATCAATGCTGGTATTGAATCGTACTGTTGAAATGATTCCATTGCCCAATAACCCCTATCAACCGATCGCACTCTACTACTCTGATAGAATCTTGTAGTCAAATCGATTGTTGTTGGTGTGTGTGACAGGATCGCACGGTGGTACCGCCAGCTTCCAGTGTCCTTTAATTGTGGTATCCGCCTTATCACTGTCACCGGATGAGACCGTACCGTCCGATTCCATCACCGCCAAGCTGCAGTAGGAAACTTTCTGCATTATTCGGCCCATATCATTGGTGGAGCGAAGCTTCTCGCCAATAATAAATCGGGTGCAGGTGTCGAGCGTTGTTGCATGGCCCACAATCAGTACGTTGCCGTCTGCAAAAATAACCAAAAGGTTCACGTTAATATTCTCACCATTTGGCCACAAACCATCGCCCTCTCCCATGTGTCATCATATTACCCGTGCTTTTGATGATTGCCTCCGCAGTGTCTGAATTGCGGCAATAAAACTCATTAAGCTTTTCGTGAAAATGTTCCTTCAGATCATCCACCGTAGTAAGCGGTTTGTAGTCCGTTGCAATGTTGTAGTCGGCTGCAATTAGCTCGTTCGGTGAAAGCCACTCGGGAAGGCCATCCTGATACCAGGCGAGCCACTCGAACAGACCCGGCTCGATACAGATCGGCAGAGTATCCTTTAGTCCGAGCCCCTTCAACACTGTAGTGGCCGTCTGAATGCAGCGAAACGAGGGCGAGCAGTACACTTTCTCGATGTGCACACCGGCATCATTCATACCTTCGCCCACGAGCAGTGCCTGATAGAGGCCCACCTTCGTAAGGGGTGAATCCCTTTGCCAGAGGCTTGGTTGGCTGTGGATGGAGCACAAAAACACATTGATTAGAGATGATATATTACACTTGACGTAAGTAAATCCGCGCTATTTACCGTGGGGGCAACGTTTTCGGCATGTTCAGATCTTTGCGGACGTAGTTGCCGGCTTCATCGAAGCAGTACGGTACCCAGGTACCAAAGGTAAAATCAATCCGTTCGCCGTGTCGCATGATGTAAACCTTCCGGGTGGTAGATTCCATTTGGGCTGTGGTTTGCGACTGCGACGTACACTGATCGCCCGGGATTACCTGCATGTTCGTACGTTTTTTTACCAGTTCGTGCAACTTTTCCAACGGAATGTCGTCGAGCGATTTTGTGCCACCGAACATTTTGCAACCGTTCTGTTGTTCTTCCGTTGTTTGCTGTTCTGTGCTAAGGGGTGCTCGGTCTGACGTTAATGGTGCCGCGTCTGGTTGCGATTCACTCTGACCTACAGATACTGTAACGAGAGCCAATCGTTAGCGATTGTATTTTTCACTTTTGTTAGACACGGGATGGTATCACATTTCTGAGTTGGCTTTGTTTTTTTTTTTTTTGCTAATTGCTGTTATGTGGCCGTCACAGACGGAAAGGTGAAACATCATCGACCCTCTCGAAGGAATGCTCGAACCATGGTAGAAAAGCAGAAAACAACATGGCAAAAAAATGATTGCATTAAGAAATAAATTTAAATAGCTTTAGTTTGTATTTTTAAAAAAAGGAGATTCACTTAATAGTTCGGAATTATGAATTCCCTTTTCAACACGCTTAATTAT
>KB677413.1:0-18682 GCA_000349165.1 Anopheles christyi | reverse complement strand
ACATTGGTGTAGACACGCACGGACACAAAAGGATATAAGTTTGGATTTGCTCTATTAGTGATGAATCAGTGTCTGTTTACCGCTTCTACAGTTTTAGATTTAAAAAAAATATAACAACCAATAAGCCCTGACTTTTCCCTTTCTATTTTTCAAAGGAAAACATCCCCTTTGTTAAGTGATCCTGTTGATTGCTTGTTAAGTGTTTACTTATCTTTTGTTTTACTGTATTCGTTTCGATAGTAGGAGGTAAGTGGTGTAATGTTGTACGTTACTTGTTACTAACAAAATAAGTTCATCTCTACGATAATAAAAAATCCGGCGGGGATGGACTGCTTTTCGCTGACTATTTTCCACTCCTGAACAGGAAAGCTTCCTTGGTATTTAAGTGTAGGGGAATTATGGAGTTGATGTCTGGCTGGGTTAGCGTTCGATTTGCTAGTGGATAGTTACATCACGTAGGTACGTTATTATGGTAAGTAGTACACAAACTATACGGTAAACGGCAAAACCCCACCCCCCATCAGTCAAATTCAGTAAACCGCTCTTGTGCTAACTTATACAATCTTACGCTAAGCTTTGCTAGTTTAAATTCAGTCTAATTAAAACACAAACAAAAAACAAACAAACATCACATACCATTTAACTGTAAAATGCCGCACACGTGGCGCATCCCGCATAAGCGTAGTAATAAAAAAAAACACATGTTTAAAATCGGCTTCCTTACACATATACATGTATGGCATGGAAACGGAATACTTTTTTACCGAAATGCATTATTGCTTGAAAATTAAGTAGTACGGTACTAAACAATTCAAGTGACTGGAATAATATCTGCTACACGGAAAGAAGCAACGCTCTGAAGCAGCATTTCTCTTGCGCAAAGTACAACAAATAACAACTTAAACTTCTCTACTCAACAATCATACCCATCCCCAATAGGTCCCGGGGTAGCCCGGTCTGTGGCATGTTTAACCGTAAAGGATCGGAATGTAGGACACACAAATTTCCCTTAAGCTTTCTCCTCCTCGGAATGACTATCGCTCACGGCGCTTAAGTATGTCGAACAGCACGTCCTGCGTACCGTTATCCTCCTGCTCACTATCGTCCGACAGGTAGTTCCGGTTCTCCACCACCAGATGGTCCGAATCGTCCGCATCGCGGGCCTCGTTCACTAGCAGCGGTCTATACTGGCCTGCTTTGAACCGTGCAGCAACACCACCGCCGATACCACCTCCAACAGCACTGCTCCCGGCGCCACCATTACCGAACTTAAGCCCGCCGTTTTTGCTGCCCAACGGACCACCGGATGGTCGCATGTCGTCGTCCTCGTCGTCATGATCCTCGATGTAGCCACCGGTCGATTTGTCTAGCGCGGTTAACGATGATTTTGCCGTTTCCTCACGATACACTAGATATTTGTGTACCACGTGGCAGCAGATACCGCCCAGGCACATGACCAAACCGAGCACGTTGACTGTGCTGAGATGTTCGTCGTTCAACTCCACGGCCAGTACTAGTTGACAAATTTCCTTTAAATAAAAATGTATACCGTTTTTCGTTCATTTAAGTATTTATCACACGTTCACATTTATTGTGGACATTTCCCCCTTTACTCCAATAAATCTTTCTATACTGCTAAAGGAAAACAAATTAGTCACAAAGAAGCATATCCATTAGTGGCTACAGCAGATCTAGGGAAAACACGAATGAGAATCTGAGATTTTGATAGCAAGCTGCTAAATTGTACACCTATTTTTTTATTATTGAAAAAAAAAGCTGTATGCTCCATTGCGTCACTCACTGTAAAGGCCGGAGAGCCTGTAGAATCTCCCAGCGTATGTATAACCATCTTGGTTTCGTTGCTGTCAAAATAGCAACGCTTTCCCGGCGTACACACACGCAAAACACACAACCAACAAGATACGTCTGTTTTGCGCTCAACAACTGTTTGCAACTAATTGTTTTCCATTTAAAAAACCAACCGTAACACGATGCAGAACAATGTAAAGAACATATTCGACAGCTTTAACGATTATCTCGTTAAGGAGCAGGAGCTGCGTACGGTAAATATTAAATAACCCGGATTTTCCAGCCGCTTCATCAAGACAACCGGTGACTGAGCAAAAATGGTACCCCATTCCATTCCAGGAAATACGCGACATCGTTCGGGATATAGATCAGGCAGCGAAGGAAGCGGCCATAGCGCTGCAAGTCATCCACAGCAGTATTGCCGACGTTCCGGCAGCCTGTGCCAAGGCACGTACCTTCTTCGACACATGCCGCGAAGGGTATGGAAAGTTGGCCGTACTCATCCCGGCTGGACAGTACTACCGGTACCACGACCACTGGCACTACATGACGCAGCGCATCGTGTTTCTCATCGCGCTGACAATCTATCTCGAGAAAGGGTTCCTCGTCAATCGGGAAACAGCGGCAGAAATTCTTGGCCGTAAGTGTATTCTAAGCTTTTTTTCTAAATGGAACTGAACTTAATGAACTCAATTCTTGATCGTTTGCCTGTTGCAGTGGTTGTTAATCAACAGCAAGGATTTCATCTAGACATCGAAGACTACTTGGTTGGCATTTTGCAGCTCGCCTCGGAGTTGGTAAGTAGCTGTCATACATGACGCCTTTGTCCTCGATTGTTTTAGCCTCTTCTGGTAATAGTGTAACATAATTGTTTTTAGAGCCGCTATGCCGTCAACTCGGTTATTTTGGGTGATTACGAAAAGCCGCTCACCATTTCCAAATTTGTCGCCGATCTCAACTCGGGCTTCCGGCTGCTGAATCTCAAGAACGATTCGCTTCGCAAACGCTTCGACGCCCTGAAGTACGATGTGAAGAAGATTGAAGAAATCGTGTACGATATCAGCATACGCGGTTTGCGGGCCGAAGCCACTGGTGCTGTTGCTGCTACGGCTGCACCAACGGTCGCCGCTGTCGAACCGACAATAGCGGAGTAGGAACAAACATAACGTGTCTCAGAAATGCGGCTGATTTAGGAAGTAACGTGATTTCTATAAACAATTTCCATCCCTTCTTTCCACATTCGCATTTTAGTTTTTGTTGGTACGAATTGACATATGAAATAAAAGGATTCTTCTAAAATGTGTGTAACCGTTTTTGTGCTTACCTTAAATATGCCCGCCACGGACAGGGTTAGACTAGAGGTGTTGGTGAGGACCATAAATTCGCTCACCTCCATCGCAAACGCAATGAACGCGCCGATGGAAATTTTAGCCCACATATCAACCACGACAGCCGACGGGAGCTGCTGCACCAGATCGTATCCTTCGAGCAGCTTTCGTCCTGTAAAAAAAAGGATATTTAAATAACGCTTGTCAGCAGTGGGAAATTAAGGCCCGTACAACGATACCTTCAAACCCGATGGTAAACGGCAGTACGGACAGTATCATCCACGGCTGCATGTGGAATATCATATCGATCGGATTGTGCAGACCGAGCTTCGACTTTTGCATGATCAGCTGCGCAAACGTCCAACGAATGCCGCTCGAGAGGGATGCAAATAGTAGGAAGGAAAACCCTAGCGCATCGAACTGGGTCGACTTGTAGGTGAACATAAACAGACCACCGGAGATCATGACGACAATCGCCCCTAGGGACCAACTCTGTTTTGAAAAAAATAATTGTTGTTGTGCCAATTAGAATTTTTCGATTCGATTCCGTTTTTAACTTACCTTCTTTTCTAGCTTCAGCAGTATGGCAAATATCAATATGAAGACGATCGTTGTGGATTTGGTCATAGTATACCTTTAAGGGTAAGTAAACAGGAAAATTACCTTAGGAACCATTGCGTTTAGTTTTACCCTTAAAATCGTCCGAACAACTTACAGTGATATTTTGACCAGTTCGAGACCCCAGTTGGAGAAGCTAATATCGATTCCGCTGGCCAACCCGGTGGGCAGTATCTTACGCACCGATGTCCGCCAGTCGAGCAGGATGCGAGGTTTCCGCGTTACACATCGTAGCACAGCGCGCACGGCCGCCGCCAGCATCAACTTAATTACCAGATGGTACAGTACCACAAACAGCGGTAGCTTAAAGTGCTGCAACAGATGCCGCTGGTAAAAGGTGAGCCCAATCGATAGGGAAAAGTAGCAAACGATCAGCACGAGCGTTACGACGATCCGGTTCGCAAAGGCGTTCTTCTTGCGCGTATCGCCACCACCATCGGTGTAGCTCTTGTTACCCCCGGGTGTTGTTGTGACGATATACTGATTATGGTGCCCATAGCTGGAGTGTAAACTGTTGTTGCTTTGGTGATACTGACCATGGTCCGATCTTCTGTTTGTTTCAAGCTCGATTTCTTCTTCCAATCCGCCGGCTCCTTCCTGATCCGTCGTTTGTTTCACTCGCTCATACTTGATGTTGACCATGTTTTATGTTTGCTGCTAGCACGCCTACTGAAACGCGTTTGCTCACTGTGTGGGTTGTATCTTTGTAAGGTTCGATGGCACAGAAAATCTTCCAGGGTAGGTGTCTCAACTGGTCCTGGGTACTGATGGCTAGTAATCTTCTAGGAATCTACACGATTCACTGGCATTAAAATGCATTCAAAAGCTTTCCGAAAGCTATCACAAAAGTCGTCGCGAGTGGTTGGGTTTGTGTCGTGTTCCAAATGTATTGTGCGTGTATTGTTCTTGTTTGAACGTTCCTATGGAAACGAATAAAAGGTCAACTCGGTTAGATTTCGGTATGTGTACATCCCCTCGCGCAATCGTACGTACGTAATACTTGCCACGTTTGCCTCAACCTTCATCTGGCAGCATGGATTCTTCCCGGACACTATCGGCAATTTGCAGCATATGGTAGCGCTTGGGCAAGTAAACGGTTTTGACTAGTTCGTCATACCGGAAGCACGACGATACACGATAGCGAATCTCAGTTCGTTGGATTTATCCTGCTTTAAATTGGCTTATCTCGACCAGAGGCGTGTTATCGCGCGAATTTTATACAGCTCTCACACCCCTGAACACTAATTACCCATCTGGATTGCCACCACGCCACTCCACTCGCTGCAAGTTCGTCGCATTAGATAGGTGTATGGTTTCGGGTAGAACACACCAACCAGCGCAACAAATTGCCACAACACACTGGAGAAACTGTTGCTGGATTGTGTAGTAAAAACAACTGCTACTTTGTCCCTGCTCTATACTGTAACTTTACAGTAACAAACGATTTTCAAATTGTGTGTTGCTCACTATGTTGTTGTTGTGTTGTGCGTGGATGAAAAACTTTGTGTGTGTGTCTTGTTGGTGTGTGATTGCAATTTTCCTACCACTTGTTTCCCACCCAGATACGTACGGCGCACGGATAGCAAATAAAATCTTCCAGCAGCGCGTGCTGACGTTTGACAAGCTGTCAAACCAGAAAACCAAAAAACGACGGAGAGGAAAAAAAATTGATAACAAAGTAGATTTCCAATAATTCACTCAATGTACCTTTATTCGAAGTAATATGGCCCCAAATAGAAGTAGGAGTATATATTGCTACTGTTTTAAAAGGGATTTAATCATTATTACAATTTTTCTTCTTATTGTTCCACTATCGTTCGACAGTTGTTTTAAATGTTTCTAACCATTTCAGAACAATTTTCTATTCGAAAACTCATAACTGACTTATTGCAATCTATTGACTTCATTGTCTTCAATACAATATTACACTTTCAGTCCTTCAGAAAGGTAGTGATTATCCTATTTTTAGTTCACTTTTCCGGCGTCCCAGTATCACAGTCTTCTCCGGAAGATACGCATTCCTCCTTGTTTTCCGCCTTCTCTATAGTCTTCTGTTCCGGTCCATTTGGTCGAAAGTACTGTTCTGTTTTAAACACAGCTATCGGCTCGTAAACTCCATTCGCGTTCCGGTTCGTTAACCGTTCGGTGTGTTTTGGTTTTCCAAAAATGTTGAGCGACTTTAGCAACACGTTTATCGTTTTATCCGGAATGTCTAGCTCTTCCTCCGCGATTTGCACCTGCTTCTCGACCGCATCCAAATTCCGGCCTATCATCCCCACAAACTGTTCCAGCTTATCGATACGATCGCACAGCACATCCAGTTCTGGCTTGAGGGCCAACAGTTTCGGAACGTTCTGTGTAAGCGCCACACTCGATTCGGCCTTTACCAGTTCGAGCAAATTTTCAAACTCTTCCAGCCGCAACATCATCCGATCGATGCCGACAGATATTGGTTTTAGCTTGAAAGTAAAGGGAAGATTGTGATTTAAAATTCAATCAATGGGAAAGTGTAAAGCCGTGTTCTGTACCTCCTGATCCAGGTTAGATGCTTTGAAGTAGCCGGAGTAATCCTGTGCCAATTCTTCTGCCATCTTCGTTGCTGATTAGTATTCCTCCCTACCGCTGGGTTTTATTTTCATAATTTTTCGTATGCTTTTTCGGTATTCCACACTTCTCACCGCGTTGCCGGGCACGTTATCAGTATTTTGTGGTTTTGTGCTGCTTTTGTTTTCACGGAATGTTTTGTATTTTGTTTTGCCTTTCTGACGTTTCATTGTAGTTTATATTGACGTGTTAATAACTTCATTGCAATCCAGCAAATGTCAAGATCAGGGGAATGCCGGCATATTTGCTACAACGGGAATGACTGCCGATTTGTTGTACTAAGGTTCACGAGACCATAACGAGTAAAAAGAAAGAAGGGTAAACATTTCCATGCTGTATAACGAACGTTGCGGCAAAAGGTTTATTATTAAATGAAAATGCACTGAAATAAAGGAAGGAACCATTTTATGATTGCTTCGATTTCGCCGCTTCCCGCTCCAGTGCACGCTGTTTCGCCTTTTCGTACAGTGGCATCAACTGCCCGTTATCGGCCAGCGCTTTCAGCAACTCCACGATGAACGGCAGATAGTTGTGCTTGCGCCGAATGTTTTCCGTTTTGTATTGCTTACGTTTTGCGGCTTCGTCCTCTATTAGCACGCGCAGATGATTAATCTTATCCTGCTTTGCATCCGTCTCCATCTCTGACTCGTCCGCCTGCAGCAGGTCATCGATCTGCCGCTGGTAAATCAACTGCCGATCCGACACGATGGCCATCAGATTGAAATGGATCTCGCCCTTGCTGTACTTCAGCATTCGCTTCTCGATAATAGGCCGTACCACCTGTAACCATTCCTGTCCCGGGCCAACCGCACCGTGATCGATCGGCCCCTCTTTCAGCCCATCGAGCTCGTAAAGCCGGCCGTCCACCGGAACGTAACCGACAAAGTGGAACACATCCTCCTTGCCTGAGCTTTTATTGTCCAGCTCGAACAGTGTCTGCCGTGCGAAGGAATTGTGCACCGTTCGGATCTGGCTGGCGTTGCTGAGCGCAAGACCCTTGTTGTACGCATCGAAGGTACAGGCAAATTCCTTGAAGTCCGACAATGTGGTTCCAAGCTTAATATCCGAATGTGCTGCATTCAGCAGAACGCTCAGAATGGCCTGTGTTGCGCACGCATTGTTGATGACTTGCTTCGCGAAGAAGATTTTCTCCAATCGGCTGTCCTGTACGATCGATCCGGCCGGTTCGTCGTCCTTTACCCACTTGAAGAGAAACACCAGCCCATGTACCGGTCTAGAAATCAACGTATGCAAAATCAAATTATCATGCCAAACTAATCTGAAACAATTGAGGACGGCGGTTAGGACATGTGCATTACACTTACTCGAGATCTTTGAAACTATTCTCATCCAAACTCCAGAGCTCTTCCACCTGAACACCGTCTACACCTACAAAATTTGAAAAGCATTCATTAAAACACCATCTTTAAATGTTTTCTACCGGGTTTTGTTTTAGTGCCTTGTGAACAGTGCACTTACCGAACTCTTTGATAAGCTCTGTGAATACGCCAGGATCACTTTCTATCAGGCACCATTCTCCTGCGCTGTCTGCCATTGAGAATTGTATTGCAAGATGTAGTGTGTGCCTTCTTAAAACTTATTCCGGCGTTGCTTTCGTCTATGCCAGACTTGCGAATATTTGAGATCAGCAAAAAAATGTACCGAGGACGCTTTTGCTACGCAATCTGATTTGCCATTTTTTGACACATGCCAAACCAAGCGCACCTAGTTCAGCTGCTGAAATGCATTACCTCTGTGGACATTTTTAAAGACATCACATGATAAGAATTGTAGTAACATTATCACTTATGAATGCTTAAAATTTCTATATATTGAAAGATAAATTATGTCAATAATTTATTTCATTTAAACTTATCACTAGAGCTCTCATATTGAAATCTAATTTCATGGAGTTTTATAAAATTTTGCTTAAAATGTGTATTGTAGCATTGTAAATACCGTATAATTTAAAAAAATACGCTCCAAAACGGACAAAGGCTACGAAACTACAGCTTTTGTTCATTTTTATAAACAAACAAATGCACTCTTAATGCTTTGGCAACACTGGCCAAACACTGCGTCACTGACAGTTTAATTGAAATGTCTAATTTTGCGCGTCGGGAATTTGTACCGCTTTAGCAGCGTGTACACACCCTATAAGATTTAAAGCGAGAACATTGCGAGAAAGTATGAGTCATCTCGATTGTTACTTATCTTGTACCGATCGTTAGACAAGGATGCAACATAGTTCAATTTTCTCAAACCCGCGTATACATTCGGTTGGGTGTAAATGGTCCCTAACCCTCGCATGCCAAATGGATAGCGAATTTCCCCTTCGGGTATCAATTTTGTGATGCTTCCTCTCTTCCGAGTTCTAGACAATTTGCTAATAATACCCGTGATCGCAAAAGTTTCCTTGTTCGTGCTATTTGCATTTGCAAAGTGATATATTTTATCGTACAAGCAAAGCGAAAAGAAACCGGGCCCCTTTTAACCGTGCATGTGCGAAGGGAAGGGTGATGAAAATCGAATCCACTCGCAACACCGTGCCGCAGCGTTGATGCGTTGGTCTGGCGTTGGTTGTTGGTTTTGAGTTTTTTTTTTCATCCTCTCCATCCACCCTATTCCCGTGTCGTTGAAAAGGTCGGGTCAATGGTGGAAGCTGTAGTAAGTGACGACGGTATCAATCAGTGCTTTGTGAAGTGGAAATTGTTCGGTGCTATCGTTGCTGTGACGCCTACATGCCGCAAAACGGTCAAATTCGCATCATTCCGGTCGCGCTTCGCTTTGGGCAGCTAGGCGCGGGCTGCTACTGTTGGTGCTACTGCTACTGTCAATTGGCTATTTGGTAAGGAAGGCAAACAGCACCGGTGGAATATTTGTGCAGCTGGAGCGATTGTGATATCGCAACGGGACGGAAAACGAGTTGGGAGGAAAGGGAGGATGGTCGTTTCCAAGGAAGGCAAGCGCCGGCGTAAGGTGTCCGCCATCACACAAGCCGGTGGCGGCAGTACCAATCCTTCTTCCGGCAGTGCTACCAATGGTCCGAATATAGCGCCGGAACGTGATCTTTCTCCACCGGAAATTCCAAAACGGTATATCAAATTGACATTTTTTTTCTAAATATGTCAAAATATTAATTCCCCTCCCTTCTGTTTCAGCCCCAAGGTACATGCACAGCGAAAGTTCGCCCAGGGCCAAGGGACGGCCTCCTCATCTTACCTTAGTTACTCTTCTGCACCACCCACACCCGGCAAAGATGGTCCGAATCGAGCATCAAACTCTGGCGCAGGAAATGGCACAATACCGACCGGTCCCGGGAGCGGCACTGGGTCGGAAGCCAATCCACAGGTACCGGAGCTTTTACCCAACATGCGACCAAGCACGGACGATTTTCTTACGTTCCTTTGCTTCCGCGGCACACCGGTACTGCCGCCAGAGCTAGACTTTTTTAACAAATCAAACAATACCGCCGGAAACAGTGGCAGTAACAGTGGCAGCAGACAATCTTCCACACCGGGTGGCTCGGGAAGCTCCAAGCTAAAGTCACCCCAATCGAAGCCGTCTATGAACGAAACGCCTTCTTCAACTGCTATCCCTGCAACAAGCTCCTCCAAGGCATCGCAAGGTGCCAAACTAACGCCAGAAAAAGTGTCCGAAAATACAACCCAAGTTAAACCCTCTGCAGTGGTATCGGCTGGTCAGGAAAAGCAAGCTCCAGCACCAGCAGCGCCCACCACATCGTACATGCCGTTTGCGGTACGTAAAAGGGCAGAACAACATCCAGCCCCGGCCGAAACACGCATTGATCGGAAACGTACGCAGGATAAGATGCAAGCACTGCGCAAAAAGTATCACGACCAGCGGGTCGCCAAACTGCGAGCAACGGGTCAAGGCCCAAGACAGAGTGGTCGTGGGAACGTGGCAATATCGACACGTTCCTCAAAAATTCTTTCGAAAGCCAGTCGTGAGGAGGAGGAGGAAGATGAGGAGGAAGAGGAAGTAAGCTCGGACAATGAAGAAAAGGAAGACGATAAAGTGAACGTAGAAGAAGACAAACAGGAGAAGAAGAAGGGTGAAAAGGAAGAGCCGAACGTTGGCAAGCGGAAAAGTGGTCTTCGAAGTGGGGCAGTATCGCATGCATCCAGTACAGCCGTTGAGAGTGGTAAAGGATCACCAGCAAAAATCCCTCGAAATGCTAAGCGTGATTTGTCGAAAGGTGCCCCGGATCAGGAACAGGCAAGCAAAGATTCTCCGGGAAAGTCTATGGAAAGTAAAGCTACGGGCAAGGCCACAAAGACAGCCTCACCACCAGTCACACCTACCGAGGACGCTTCCAAGCAGAGTGGAATGCGCGCAACAGCAGCCGTTAATTCAAAGAAAACGGCCAAAGAAACTCCGAAGAACTCACCCACACAGCAACAGCAGCCATCGACGATCGTTTCTGATACGGAGGGTAAAGAAAAACGAACGACACGCTTGTCCGCTCTGCGCAATCCACCGCCGGTTGCTACTAAATCAACGCCCGAAAAGTCTCCCGTTACGACGAAAACCGCTAAGGACAAGCAGAAACAACTGCAGGAACGGGTTGATTTCTCTTCCGACGATGACGAACCACTGTCCCGGACAACTCGCACGGAGAAGCGGGCGTCGGAAAGGGTGGAGGCTTCCCCCGAAGCTGGTAAAACGACACGTTCCGGAAGAAGCCGCAAATCGGAGCCGGCAACTACACTGGAAAAGGACCCAGACGAAATGCCAGATAAAAAGACGCGTCGTTCCGAGTCGGTTGTCAGTCGCCGGTCGGATATAAGCTCGAGAAAGTCTGAGATGCGTGAGATGCTACCGGGAAACACCGTTGCAGCTTCGAAGAAAGGTGAAGAAGCTCCAAAACCGCAACAAGCACAGAGAGGAAGGAAAAGGAAAGATCCGACCATTCAATCGCAGCAACCCGTCGTAAAGTCGACCAAAGAGGATGAAACCAACAGCAGCGAGGCAAAGGAACCCGTCCCATCCGATGGCGCAGAGGTTACGGAACGGAAGCAGCCGGCGACAGCTGGAAGAAAGAAACGGGAAACCCCTGCCCCGGATGGAACGCGTGACAGTACACTTACGCCGGAAGTGGAGGACAAGAAACCGAAAACGGCTTCCTCGACACCGGTGGAATCGCTGAGTACGTCACGCCCTTCACGAAAAACGAAAGAAGCGGCAACTCTTTACATGGAGCTGATTGGGCGAAAGTTAAACCACGATGACAAATCGGACGATGATGATGCGTCCTCCCTGGACAGTCTCGAGCTGCCGAACGTGCGCAAGATGGAGCGGATGGAGAACGAGCTGAAAGCGAACGCTACTAAGACCCGGGACGCTAAACAGTCGGGGAGTAGTGGAACGACCAAGGCGAAAAAGAAAGGCGCTCATTCTGGGAACGAAGCAAAAGGAGCCTGCTCGTTGGACGATGACGAGGAAAAAGAAGCCGATGGCGATGAAACGAAGGCAAATGAAAAAAGCTTTAGCGATTCGGATGAAGAACCGTTGGCGAGCAAGTTTCAGCGCAAGCAGCAACAGGGACGCCGACAGCCTGCAAAAGCGAAAGGTGGAGCACCAGCCAAACAACCCGCTGGGCGTAAGAATGCAAAGAAAGGGGCCATAACCGACGAAGCTAAATCGAGCGAAGAGCAATCATTGCCTGAGAAAAACGACAGCGTGGAAAAGAAGCTCACAAAGCTCGAGGAATCGGTACCGCGACAACAAGTGGCCGCAAAAAAGGGACCCTTAGTTGTTGGTGCGGTAGCAGCCACCGCCGCCACCATCATCAATTCCCCAACGGGGACAACCAAACAAAACGGTACTACGGCGGCAGCTAACGTTGTTCCCGGTGGAAGTACAATTCCACGAACTCCAACGAAAATGAATACGAAAGGTGGGATGAACAGTCCACTAGAATCTCCGGCGCTATCGTCCGACCATCTGAAAAGTCCCACCACCTCCGAAGGACAGAATCTGTCGCGTCTTAACAAATCGATGGACAATACGCACCTATCGACGACGGTCGAACCGGCCGAAAGTCCCATTAAGATCCCACAGATGCTAAACATACCGACCGTCGTAGCGAGTAGTCACCAGCCGTCTCCCTTTCTGCACGCATCACAGGTTACGTCGCCAACGCAAATACATCACCAGCAACAAGCCCCCTTTACCCGTGCCATAAAGCCATCGCTTGGGCCATCAACTACCGGACAGGCGGCGGCGAATAATGCTTCCGCCGATGCTTATCATCCTTTAGATAAATCGCCCACAACCGGAGCGAACGCGTCCCAGCCGGACAACAGTATGCCTTTTAATCGATCCGGTACCACGGCGACAAATCCGGCTACAGCAGCCCAAACCACCACACCCAAAGGTGACTTTACGCTGCCGCTAAATGATTCGGATTTTCTGAAAGCTTTCGAGAAATGCGCATCGGCCGATCCGATTGCGGCGGATAAACCAGGCGCACACTCGTCCTTGCTCGGTAATTTGCTTCCCAGCAAGGAGGAATCGGAAAAGATATTTGGCATTGCAAGTGTCAGTTTGGCGCAGAGTTCCGGACCGCTCGACACAAAGTGTACGCTAGGGAAGTGTGGCTCGGTTCACAAACCCCCGCTAGGACCTCCCGTGCTAACCGAATCACTGTTGGGTGGTAATCTTTCGCCTCGGGATCGCCGTAAAGCGAAAGTAAACATGACACATGAGCAGATTCAAAAGTGGATTTACGAGTCATCATGGTCACCGATCGAGGATGATCTAAAAGATGATGATTTGGAGCTGCTTGAACCGGGTACACGTACACCACCGCCGCCGGTGACAGCTTCTTCATCAGCTCCGGCCGTCACAACTCAAGCGTCCACAACAGCGACCAGCACTGGGTGGGCTGGAATGATGGCATCAACGTCTACACCGATCAGTACGCCCACAATCGGTAATGGTCGTGGCAAAGAAGAACTGAATCGTACGCCTACGAGCGCACCAGTGGTTCCTTCTCCAGTAGCATCTGCTGTGGCAGAGAAAAAGGATACCACAGCATCGCTCCAGGGACAGAAGCAATCAGCTACTGTCCCATCGCAAGAGGTAAAATCAACAAGCAACGACAAGGAGGCCAGCACTGCAGCTAAAGCCCAAGGTGAGGTACAATCCGGAAAGGAGGTGAGTGCTCCTGCACCGATTCCAACCACCAAGCCGAAGGAACCGAGAAAATCGAAAGCAGAAACACCCACAACACCTTCGGCAACGCAGACAGCACCACGTACTACGGCCACAACGCCCACAACGGGAGAAAGGAAACCCATCTACCGGAACGCAACGGGACGGACGCCCGTCTATAAGCAGGAATCGCTCGCTATCAAGCAATCACCCCACAGCACAGACTGCACAAGCTGCTGGTCAGAACGTACCTACGACACCGCCTTCCACGAAGCCGGCCAACCAAGGTCCTTCCGGTGGACAGGGAACAGCATCCGCACAGAGCAACAACAAGTTTGGCGCCTTTTCTCCCGTCAACGAGCCGAGTGTGTACTCGTTCGATAAGGAGGAAGATTTTATGCCCGTGGCAACACCGTTTCGCAGGCAGCACGGAAGCACGGCTGCCGGTGTCGGTGGACGACGCGAATCGTGCAATTCGTCCGCTCGTGATGAACCGACGACCACTGGTGGAAGCGGCAAGCGTGATGCTACTCCGGTAGCTGATGAGAAGATCGCCTTTCAGAAACCACCCGTCGTAGCAAACAAGTCGAACAATGCTGGAGCAGGAAGTTCTGGAGTGGCCAATTCCGATGAGAAAACAAAACCAACAGAAGAAGAGGTGGAGAAGAAGGAAGAGGATAAAGTGTCGAATGTGAAGCATGAAGCAAGCGATACCGAAGCGGATGGGGGTGGTAGTGGTGGTGGACAGACGTTTTACATTCCACTGCAGGGTCCGACGGCAGGTGGCAGCACTGGGGGAGGTGCTAGTTCCGGTGGGAAATCGGCCGACCAACTTATCCAGGGTGTTGCGGTAAAGCTAGGAACGGAAGGGCCGGACGGGCCGAATCAGCGCGTTATAATGCACGCAAAGCTGGTGACTAAAGCGGAGATGGGCTCCAATCCGACCACCCTGCCCGACTCGATGAACGTGCAGGAGCTGGTCAAAAGTCTAACGGCGCAAGGCGGAGCAGCGGCCGCCCTGGGCAAAGAAGGTCTGGCGAAACTGCTTCCAATAGGGCTGTTGCAATCGCGCCTCAAGTCACCGACGGCCGATCCAGCACCCGCAACAGACGCACGAACTCCAACGCTTGAAGATCGTGCCAGTGCCGAACCGATGTCCCGTGGTCTGTCAAGAATCGCTTCCAACTCGTCCCTTTCCTCCCAGCGCTCGAAACCGACGGGGAAAACAAATGCTAAGGGAGGAACGGCAGGACGTGGAAGTAGCGAAGCCGTTCCACCACCCCAACCGGACAACAATACCGTGTTCCCGCGTCGAGACGATCCGGCTCAGATGGTAGAGGCCCCGGTATTTAAGCCGACGGAGAAAGAGTTTCACGATCCGATGGAGTACATCGAGCGGATCGCACCGATCGCATCCCGGTTCGGTATCTGTCGTATCATACCGCCGGCCAGCTTCAAGCCGGAATGTCGCATTGCGGACGATATGCGGTTCATGGCGTACAATCAGTACGTTCACAAGATGCTGCACCGTTGGGGCCCGAGCGCGAAAGAGTACGCAGCCATCAAGAAGTATCTGGCGACACAGAGCATCAATCTGCAGTCACCGCCGGTGATCGGCGGGATGGAAGTGGATCTGCCCCGGCTGTACCACACCGTTCAAGAGCTCGGTGGACTGAAGGAGGTGATCGAGAAGAAAAAGTGGGCCCGCGTATCGGAGGACATGTGCATCCCGAAGGCGGCTCACGATCGTGTCTCGAAGCTGGACGACATCTACTGCAAGTATCTGCTACCGTACGATACACTGTCACCGGCCGAACGTCAGAAACTGTTCGACGAGGTAGAAGCGGATTGGGCCAAGCGGGAGGCAAAGGCACGCCGAAATGCTGACAAAGGCGTTGGGTCGGAAATCCGCAACAGTGGCGATTCGGATGAGGATGATTCAAATGACGACGAGGAAGAGGAGGACGAGGACGAGTGCTCGATGGAGTGCATCGTGAAGGGACGCAGTATGCCGCTGAACCAATTCTTTCGTATTGCACGCAACACCATGTCACTGTGGTTCCGGAATAGTGAACCGACGGTAGCAGAAATTGAAGCGGAGTACTGGCGCCACGTGGCGGTACGCGATAGTCACGTGTGCGTACACTCGGGCTCAATCGATTCGAGTGCGTTCGGGTACGGCTTCCCCAGCCCGAAGGTGAAGGGTTCGTCCTGTGCCAAACATCCGTGGAATCTCAAGGTGTTGACAAACAACAGTGGCTCGATTCTGCGTTCGCTCGGTCCGGTGATGGGCATTACAATTCCAACGCTGCATGTCGGTATGCTGTTCAGTGCGTGCTGCTGGTACCGCGATCCTCACGGGCTGCCCTGGATCGAGTACCTGCACACGGGCGCAAACAAGATCTGGTACGGTGTGCCGGATGATCAGAATGCCAACTTCCGCGCGGCACTAACCGTGCTCGTGCCAACGCACTGTCAGAACAAGACGATCTGGCTACCGTGCGATACGGCCATGGTGCCTCCACACATGCTGACGGATAGGAGTGTATCGCTCTGCCGCACGGAACAGCAACCGGGACAGTTTGTGGTGGTTTTCCCGCGTGCTTACACATCGAGCCTGTGCACTGGATATGCGGTATCGGAGAGCGTATACTTCGCTACAAACAGTTGGCTCGATACGGCCAAGGAAGATTTTAGGGTAAGTAGAATCGAAAGATGGTAGAAAATATGAATATGGAGTGTATACCTTCGTTTTATATATTTTTTATAGGACATACAGGAAAGCTGTGAACCGACCATGTTTTCGGTGGAGCAGCTGCTGTTTGCGATCGCGAACGATCAGCGCAGCAACCATGATACGCTCGTGCAGGCGTACCCAATGATAGTCGATATCTACGAAAAGGAGAAACTACATCGACAAACGCTAAAGGTAAGCTAAATTGTCAAATAAGCGATTGTGAAATAAGCGAATCAACCACATACTCTACTGTCCCATTTCCTTCCTTTAGGAACAAGGCGTAACTAAATCGGAGCGCATCGAGTCGAAGAAGAAAAGCGCATCGCTCGATGAGTTCGAGTGTGAGCGGTGCCGGGCGAACCTGTACCTTTCGCTGGTGAAGGTAAAGGTAACCAGGTCCGACGATGACGACGAAGAGGGAGACGACGACAATACGACGGTGGACGAGGAGGAACGCATCTACTGTCTGAAGCACGCCGTAAAGCATCTGGCCGATGGTGGGCTGCAGACGAAGTACTGTCGACTCGCGTACACTTACTCGCTGGATGACATCGAGGAGCTACTGAAGAAGCTTCAGGACCGGATCGCTAACAAGAAATCATCGAAATCGAGTGCCGGGAGTAGTGGTGGTGGTGGGGGTGGCGGTGGTGGCGGCGGAGGAGGAGGTGGTGGTGGTGGTGGCGGTGGCGGTGGTAGTGGACGTGGGAAGTCGTCCCTGCATCTGGCATCCACCTCATCCCAGTCGTCATCTTCGTACCAGGCGCCAAGTCACAGCAAGTATGCTGGTATGGCAACGATGTTAAAGTAGGCAGATCTGCTAAGCAGAGGTGACTAGATTTAAGGCAAAAAGAGCGATTTGGTAAGTTTCCGCAAACAAAGCCCCCCCAAATCAATTAACCTATCCTGTATTTACAAAATTGTGTAGAAAAGAGGGCATTGGTAAGAAATGCCACAAGCGAAGTAAAGGTTTCTATATAAGTGCTTTTTTATTTTTTTCAATCCATGAGCATATCAAGGCTCTTCCCTCCGCTCGGACTAGCGGTCACCTTCAGACAGCATCACGATAAAAGGAAACCGAAATCAAGCTACAAGAGAGAGTATAAGTGTAAAACAGCTTGCATATTTTTATATCCCATTTTTATTTTGCACAGTATTTTAAGAGACAGTGTGTGCCGTCTACTGTCGCCGTCCTGACCTATTTTGACGAGCTTCACTTTTACGCGACAGTATTACCATGTTTTATCCATATTCTATCCTTGTAAAATTCATGCTTTTCTGTACTTCAAAAGGCGTACACATCAACCATAGAATGCCATGAACAGCAAGAGTCAATGGTAATGAAAACTCAATACTTTCCCAGCTTTACTGGAGGAAATCATGCAATGAAGGACGGGCATCGTTTGTGCATTAGTTTAGTTTAAGCATTTCAAAAAGGAAAGGGATCACAAAAATAACATAGGACACACAGATACCTTCCCAGTTCCCATAGTAGGGAAACGAACATGCTTCTACTTTTTCTGTTTTGCAGAGCGCTGGTTTAGTGTTTTAGCCTGATCCGAACGATTGTCAAAGAAATGCGTATTCCTGTGAAGGAGCCTGATCTTTCCCGCAACTGTCCACTCCGCTTAGAATAGTTATTAATAAGAGATGACGTACCATACCACACCACCGCCTAATGCCAAATGTGTGCTCCGATATGATTGGAGACATAACACGATGTGGGTGGTGTGTGGGAAATGTGAATAATGCATGGAGGAGGAAGGTTGTTCCTAACGAGAGCGATACAAGTAGGTAGAGCGAGGCGAGGGGGTTTAGTAACACATGCATGAAACTTTAAATGGTGAAGTGGTGAAAAACGCTTCAACGATGGCCTACGGCAACCCCTATATCCAGATTGATGGCTGTTGAGATAGAAGGAGTAAACGAAATCATGTTAAAGATATGTATTCCCTGCTGATGATCGTGTGTGTGCGTGTGTATTAGATGCACCGGAGCAAATTTTCCTTCTACAAAAATTCAATCCATATCGCTTCAACAGAAATAGCAGTTAGGAAATCGTGCAAAGCCACTATTAACAAGCCATTATTGCTTTTATCACGAACAAAAAAACACGCCACTACTAACATTTCGTCTTTTACGTATTACAACCAAATATAAGTTTTTCTCACCCATCCCCGCGCGCTCCCACAACAGCATAATTATTTCTAAATGTAATTTATGTGTAGGTGTGCATATAATCGTGTGCATGTGTGTGTGTGTGTGTGTATGTATGTATATACAATGGTATTTCTAGTATATATATATATATATGTATGTACCTTTACATGCATAATGGAAGAGGAAACTGGCAATTGTGTAAGGAAAACGGCGCAATACGAGACTAGTCGCATTAGTTTAACAATTAATG
>KB677402.1:0-18665 GCA_000349165.1 Anopheles christyi | reverse complement strand
GAAATAAAGTGTGCATGTTAGTGTGCAATAGCATGCTTGCATTAATAACAAAACCCGTGTAGCGATTTGTTCCAGCCCTCCGCATAAACGCACACAACCCGCTGGCTAGACCAGCACCACGCCCGGCCTGGCTCGTTCTGCTATCGATAGCATACTAACCATGGCAGCGCGATAAGATAAATGCAGCATTTGCGATAAGAGATTCCCGGGCCAGCTCATGCACCGGGCTTCATAGTTACCGGTAGTACAGGTATGGGGGGAAGGTGTGGGGGCGCTAGAGAAGATGTGAAGTATATTACCCGAAGTTAAATACCACCGTCAATTGCAACCGGAGTACCAGTTTTGGTTTGTATCGCACCGGAGAAACACAATGAGAGCAGTGAGGACGGTAAGTGACACCTTGCGCCCAGTCTCGGCTGTGTTTTGGTGTGCCAAGTGATGCTAAACACGCCAAGTGTCGACTACTTCCAGATATTCGTTTGGCTGGCCCTTTTGCATGGTGTTGCGGCGGAAACGTACGAGGATGCGGACACGATCTGTGACAGGTGCACGTGCGTGATCGTTAAAAGGACCTGTACCGTGATGGGTTACGATCTGCTGGACTGTTCGCGGAAAGGGCTGCAGCACATGCTCGGTAGCTGGCCGGCAAAGTTCGATATCTCCGATCCGGAACGCGAAATCGTCCTGTCGCTGTCGGGCAACAATATTACCAAGCTGGCACAGCTGCCCGCCACCAACACGACGTTGGTGTTTAGCTGTCGCCATTGCAGTCTGGAGAGCGTGGCCAATGGTCTTTTTCTCGATACGGCTAACATTTTGCGTGTCGATCTAAGCTACAACAACCTGTCCGGTGACTCACTTACGGCTGATGTACTGCGGGGCCCGTACAACACGGAGGAAAACAATGTGCTGCTACTGCTGGACGAGCTCGATCTAAGCTCGAACGCAATAGCGCACCTGCAGGAGGATGCATTTCAACATATCGTTAGCTTGCGCGACCTATCGCTCGCACGCAACCCGCTTGGCCAGCTAACCGGCAGTACGGCGCGGGCATTTGCGCAGCTGGTAAACCTGGAGCATCTGGACCTATCGTACGCCGCACTTACCACGATTGACGAGGCAGCGTTTGGTGGACTATGCGCGCTTCAGGAGCTTCTTATCCAGGGGAATCTCTTCACCGCGATACCGGAAGCCGTCTATCAGCTTGGTGGGATACATGTCCTGCAGCTGGGCGAAAACCCAATCGAAGTGCTGAGTTTCGCGAAACGTGAGTACGATGGTAGACCCGTTCTAAGCGTGATCTATTTAGGTTTTTGTGTTTTCTCTCACCTTCGTTTTCAGCACTCGAGCGACTGGTCGAGCTAGACGTTAGCAATATGCCAATGCTGCATACCGTTGAGTTTGAGTCGTTTGAAAACGTTAAAATGATAAGAACGCTTGCAGCACGCAACAATACGGCGCTGGAAGTTTTTGACTTGAGCATATTGCAGCATCTAACCAAGTTGCAAGAGGTATTTCGTAGCAATCAAATTTCCTCATTTGCGAACTATTATTAATTAGCTACCGCATACGTCTATTCGTACCGCTTTCCAGTTGGACCTATCCAATTCAAACCTGAAGCATCTGCACACACCGTCAGAGGAGGATGACCACCGGGACGTTGGTGCTTATGTGAATGCGCTGGAGCTATTGGTGCTGAACAATAACCCCTGGCACTGTGACTGTGCCCTGCAGCAGGTACTACATTACGTCCAATACACCAACCTCTTGGACTATGAAGAGGAAGAAACAACAACACGTTGCGAAACGCCCTACATGTTCACCACGGTGCACCTGGCCGATCTTACTTTTATCGATGTGTGCGATCAGCCGGTTATCGAAGGACCAGCCGGATCGATGTACGAGAAGCCTGCCTTTCTGCGACCGGGAGCCATCTTTCTGTCCCTGCTGTCGGTTGGTATCGTGGTCGGGCTAGGCATCATCATCGGGCTGGTAATTGTGTGTCTCAAGAGAAGACTGAAGGCGCAAGGGTTGGGCTTTACGTCACCGGTTCGTTACACTTCGGTCCGGGAAAGCACAACGTCGGCCGTGTATCAGCCCTAGCCCATCGTATCAGTGACAGATTTGGAAGCTGTACGTTGGGGGCTTTTGAAAACGTTCCTTAAATTAGACGCTAGAGTTCATTCGGAAGGTACGTGAAAAATTAAATCAAAACAAGATTGAAGTTAGTGTAGGGACGAAGGTATTGTATTAGAGCTTAGTAAAATTAAATATCAATCGTATCGTTGGCCTTGAAGCTTTGAAGACAAATCACAAACTCAGCTTGGTAGCAGCCCACGAAAGCTGTGGCAAACAGGACCTGGGCAGGATGTGACCTAGCTTGCACACCTTCGGTACACCTTCCTGTTCGGATCAGCTTGGTAACCGACGGTAATACGATCTTGAAGACCTCTACTCCCAGTCCATCACCAACAGCTGACCTGATAGATCTTAGTGCTTCATCTGCCAATAGACCGACTCTTTAAAATTCCGGTCACCAAAGTGACTCCACACCGCCTCACCTTCTAGAACACTTTCCCAATCATTCCCTTTCTAGCTCACTTATATGAATCGAATTTTATTATAATTGTATAGCATTGTAACTTTCATTTGCCCTTTTAACGACCTTCTTAAAAATAAATAAATTAAAAACTTAAATTAAACAAAACAACATTAGTACCTGTGAACACGGTACAAAAGTGTAAACAACGAATAATTTGTTGAGAAACCACATCCGAACCAACTGTCAAACGTAAACACAATTGTTCACTGTCAACAATGACAGGTTAGATCAGTGACAGTTATCGTTGGAGCACCGACGAACAGACGTGACACTTGGAACAAATGAGCTTCAAAGTTGTCCTCATATTTCAAATAAAAATACGTTGCATTTATTTTACTAATATATTACTACTAATGCTTCAAGATTTCCTTTTTGTATTTTTTCCAAAATGCCATTGACTCACAATATTGTATCTACTTCTAAAATTTTTCTTTTGGGTTGAAAACGGGATCATTCTATAATCTGCGTGGATGTTTTGCAGAATTATTCGCACATAAACTTTCCTGATTTTGTATTTTGAAAAGTTGTTTACATCGAACCAGACGTTAACAGAGCTCATTTTGACAGAAGTGATCTCCTCATTTGAAACTTTTGTAACGCAAGTGCCACGTCGGTTCGTCGGTGGTTGGAGTCTCATTAAGCTTTTTTACATGAGAATGGTCCAATATCAACACTTAAACATTGGCTCAATTATATGGAATTCAATTTTACAATTAAAAATCATTTTCAAATTTACTGACTACAGGAAACTCTCCACAAAACCCCCGTACAACGTTATTGTAATGTCAAACTGCATACTTTCAAATTGTACGAACTGTCAAATACGCTCGACTGGAGCCACCCCGTGAATGTTCGATGAGAGCGTGCGTGTAACTACCGATGTGCTTGGTAGGAAAAAGCGTCACGAAACAGGCCCCCTGCAAAAAGGAGGAAAAAACAACAACACTGCATTAAACGCTACGCAAACAAAAAGTTAAATTGAAAGCAAAGTCGCTCCACCTTCAAACTAGTAAGTGCCTTAGGATCCTCTCAATCGTTCGTGCGCTAAATGTTTATACTTTTTCGCCGTAGAAAATGTGTAGGCAATAGTTGAGAGCAGGTGCAAGCAACATTTTTGTTAAACACGGGGCGGCGAGCGACGCGGCTAAAACGGGAATAGTGTGTGCGGTGGGAAAACAGTGAACGAGCTCGCCATGGACTCAGACGACGGTGGCAGCGGTACGAAGCGTTCGGGCCGTGGTCGTGGACGCACCAGAGGCACTCGCGGACGAGGACGGGGACGAGGTCGTGGTCGCGGTAAGAAGGCAACTCGTGTTATTTCCTCCGACGAGGAGGAGGAGGTTGCCTCACCCGAGCCGGAAAAGGAGAACAGCAGCGTAGTGCCGGCAGAAAAGCCACCTTCGTCTGGGAAACGGCGCAGCGTCGAGCTAGAAGCGATCAAGGAACCGGCCGCACCGCAGCCACCACAGGTGCTGCCCGCACCGGCCGAACCAGATCCGGAACCGGCGCTGCCGACAACGAGCAGCATCCTGCCCGCACCAACCAGCGCACCGCTGATCATTGATATGGAGGCAGACATTTCCCAGCTGGAGGCGCCCACCTTCACCACCATCAGCCGGGGGCCACCCGAACCGATGCTGCGCCTGAACTGGAACCACAAGGTAAACCTGATCGGCGAAAAGGTGCTCAACCCGATGATCTACTGCTGCGACCAGTGCGACAATCCGATTCTGATCTACGGTCGCATGATACCGTGCAAGCACGTGTTTTGTCTGCGGTGTGCCCGGTCCGACACGCTCAAGGTGTGCCCACGCTGCAAGGAAAAGGTAGTCCGGGTGGAACAAACGCGCCTCGGTACGGTGTTTATGTGCACTCACGGTGGCACCCGGTACGGCAATACGGGCTGCAGGCGCACGTACCTGTCGCAGCGCGATCTGCAGGCACACATCAACCACCGGCACGTGACGAATCCGGCCCCTCCACCACCGCCAAACCAGCAGCCAATACAGCCGCTGGTTATACCGTCTGCCCACCAGTCCGTCCCGGTGCAGCCGATGGAGCTGTCGCCGATGAGCAAAATGCTGTCGGAAAAGGTGAACTCGGGCGGGGTGGCACCGCTTAGGAAAAACTCCTGCGAACAGCTCAACTCCCCCCGGGCCGGCATGATGCGACAGACCGAGCACGGGGACGGATACTATAGTTACGGAAGCTCCGGCTCATACTCCACCAGCCATTCGTGTAAGTGTTCCTTGCACTTTAAACTTTGTTTTTTTTTTTTTTAATTAAACATCCGTTTGTTTCTTATTACAGCATCCAATCAACACATGCACATGGCGATAGGTGTTCCCCAGCAGTCTCCCGTTCAGCAGCATCTGTCCCGCACCGGCTACTCGCCGTACGGCCATCAAACATCCTCGCCGCAACAGCAACAATCGTCTAGCACCTCCTCCACCTTGTCATCGTCCCTCTGGAGTCAATCCACCAGCCAGTACTATCGCTAAACGAGGAACGGTTCCTCGCACGGTGGCAACCCTCTTCAAAGCATTGAAGCGAAAGGAATATAGGGATGAAGGGAGAAGGAGATACGAAGAGGGAATATTAAAATAAGTGTTAAGTGACAGAGTAGAACCAGAAATTAAGTTCAGAATTATAATTCATAAAAAAAGAAGAAAACAAAAACTACTCAGCACAGGTATCACAAAATGTGCTAATGATTTTTAAAAAAAGTACAATTAAATCGGACAAGCCCGAAAGGAAAGGAATGATAGGGCAAGCAATAGGGCAATACATAAAGCGATACGGAAAAAACCCACTGCTTTATGATTTGAAAAAGATTGGTCAATCAATAGAAGAAAGATCACAAACTCCCAGATAGATACGAGGCAACATTACAGTAAAACCGCTTCATTCAGATGTAACATGTGATTTAATTTAAATCAACTAAACCTGTATTACATACAAAACAAAATCCAGCCCATGTAATTGTAAAAATGATAAATAACATTGTCTTATTTTTATCCCTATAACCCTATGTGTTTTTGTGTGCCTTTAAGAACGTTTTGGAATGTAAAGCATCCCATCTTGGTTTCCGGGAGCAGCATCAGCTTTCGATCAGCTTTACCAACCGTTCCAACAGCACTCCCACCGCGTCCGCTTGCTCATTCGTCAACACTAAATCCCACGGCCCATAGTCGTCCAGATCGCATTCAGACTGCACATCATCGACGCCTGTCTGAAATTGCCATCCCCGACCAGTACGGACCGGTTCGCTCGCTTCAATCCGTACCGTGCGCAAACGTTCCGTACCGTACGTTTCCCGAAAGTGGCGCACGTCCGTCTTCCTCCGCACGTCACTCACGATACAGATCGGCCGGTCGATGGTGGTACAGGCCGCCCGACAGAAGATGCCATAGTCTTCCTGCCTGCGCTCATCGCTCCACTCGATCATCTGCTTCCGGTAGCGCTCCTTGTACGCACCGTCACCGAGCAGCGCGCCCAAATCCAATCCCATCGCCTCCGCCCAGTGTCGCTTGATCGGTTCCGAGATCCGAACAATCTGTGCCCGTTCCGTACCGAGTCTGGAACAAGATGGGAAGAACAAAAAAAATATTAGCCACAGTGAGCAGAGCCGTGGTAACCGTCTAGTTTGGTACCTTTTAAGCAGCGCATCAGCGAGAAAATCTTTGCCACATTTTCGCTTTCCACTGAGCAGCACTACGATCCGTGGCAAGCAATCCGGCACACTGGCCATCGTTCTGGGAGGTTGGTTGTGATATCGGACACTTGAGGGGGACGCTCTCCCTTGGCAAACCTTCGGAGGTGGACGATGATACTAAAGGGGAAAGCGGTTTGATGCTGTCATCTTCTGACAGTTGTTTGCGTGGCCCTGTGGTCGCGATAACCACGTTAAAATCACCGCCAAACGGATATGATCGATTTGAATGTGTTTAACACGTGCGAAATATATTTGTTTTGCAGGAGAAGTAGGATAATGGTTTCATTTATTCATCTTTTTATTGCTTTACGACTTTTTTCTTACAAACTACGGCATCGGAAGCGATTGAGCTGAGCGACTTATTCACACCTTGATCTTGTACGCGATGAAGCACGCGCATCATCATAATGTGTTTAAAAAAAAATGGTTGGATTTATCCATGTTTTCTGTACGTGAAGACAGACAAGCAGGTTTGTTAGCAAGTCATAAGCTTTACGGAATACCAACATGCCTGCCTTGTGCCCAATTTTCGTATGGACAAAGCGCAATAGTAGAAGCAGGCCAGACCGACTACTTTTGTTGTAGCATACATAGAATAGAAGAAGTAACCACTGTCACGCTTCATTGGCAGTTTAGTTAAGTTTACTATACTTGAATGACTCATTCGAGCTCATTATAATAGCTTTCACTTTCTGTTCCTGACACCTTTCCGATTTAAGAGACATTCATTCAGTTGTCACGATATTGCTTCGGATAGCTCGCCATTTTATTGCATATCTTTTTACAGTTTGGATGTAATCTAGCGTTAATCGCTTTTCAACTTCAACTGGCATGCATACAACAAAATTATTCAGTTAAACCTTACCCTACACACTGACGCACCCACGTAATGGAACCCTCCTCTTTATTAAAATCTAACACCCTCAATCGGAAGCACTTTTGAATGAATGGGGTTGCCAGTTTTTTTTAATACAATTTTTTTCTATACACATCAACACATAAAAACAGCAACACGGTCTAACATGGCCGTTCTGTCTGAGTAAAAAAAACACAAAAAAAAAAGGTTCTTAACACACAATAGCAAGACATAATTTAGATACAAACCACTTTAAAAGAGCTTAAGAGGTAATGACCGAATATGAGGGTGCACTTTGAAATGGGAAGTGTAATCCGGTTATTGTCAGTGTGCAGGGACCGTCCTGGACCTCATTCGTGTCCAAACTGTTTACCGCATGACCCATAAATGTTTCGAAAGTCCTCTTATCGAAAAAATCGGGATGTTGAACCTGCCTCGATTCGTGACTTCGAGTGCCGTCTAGAGGAAAGCAAAGTAACCTGTCACGGTATCAATGAAAGATTGCATCAATGTCGGGCACACCCTTGGGATGTTTAAATTTGGCCGGCTTTAGTGGCCGCATCCGTAACGGGTCGGTGATGCGTGTTGGCTGATTGAGAGACTCTTGGTAGTCTTCCTCCTCCAAGCGTTCGGAAATGTTCAGCGTCAGCCGCTTGACACTGTCTTTCTCTTCCTGCAGCTTGCGCTCCTGCTCGCGTATGTACTGCGCTAGTGGACTGTCCTCTGGTGCCTCGAACTTTTTGTACGTCTGCTGTTTGCCCTTGCCACGTATCATGAGCGCGAACGGTACGGTGTCTGTATTGACGTTCGTCGGTTCCTGGGGAATGAGTACAGTGGGAGAGCAAGCGTGTTGCAGGTGTGGGGGTTTAGAAACATTAAATTTTACCCAACAATATAGAAGAAAAACTAAAACTAAAATAGAAACCTACCTGCAGCTGGTCGTACGTTTTCTTCGTCTCGTTGCGGAACGTGATCGGTATCGGCACGTGTTTCGGGTTCACCTTGGCCGCATCCTTTGCCCGCTGTTGGGAGTACTCGGTTGACATCCGCTCGAACTCGCGCTCAAACTCCAGATCCTCCGGCAGCTTCTGGAGCGGTGGCTGCTCCACACCTTCACCCTCCTCCTGGAGCAGTGCCACACCGTCCCGCTCATCGTCGTAGTACTCTTGGTCCTCATCGTTATCCTCGTCCTCGTCGTCCTCATCGTACCCCTCGAGCTCACGATCCACCCCGTCGATGGGTGGCGAAGGCGTATCCGCATCATCGTCATCATCCACCGTGCCCCGCTTACCGTTTGGCCGCTTCGGCCCGTACCCCTCGGAAATATCATCACCCGCATCCGACGTACAGTCGTCCGATTGTAGCGAGTCCTCCCGATCGGACGAGTCCGGCGCATCGCTAACCGTGGTCCGCTGGCTGCTCTGTTGCTGTTCGCCCGCCACCGATTCCTGGTTAACCCGCTCGAGCTCGTCGCTCGGAAAAATTTTCTGTCGCAGCTCCTGTACCGCTTCCTTCGCCTGCTCGAAGCCTCCGTACAGCTTCAGCTTCGGTCGAAGACTCTTCAAACACTCCCGATACATGTGATCCATCAGGATGGGGAAAAGGTCCTTCACGTTCGGACCAGCAGTTCCGGTTGGTGCCGTGACCACCTCACTGGTGGTCGTGGAGGTGGGGCCTGTTGCACCCGCACCAACGCTTCCACTTCCGGCAAAGTACGGGTGCGATTTTTTGTACCAATAGTATTGCTGGAAGAAGACGAGAAAATAGTCCAACCGGCGACGATTTTCTCCCGTGGTAAAGTACTGCCCGCAGGTGTCCAACAGTACGCAGGCCAGCTTCAGCCGGAATAGCGACTCGGGCGGATCGACCAGCGAAGGTGGCCCGTCGTGCGTTAGCGTTACGCCGAACGAGATGATCGAGTAGAGCGTGTTGAGGATGTTGTCCGAATCAACCAGCTGGTAGTTGTACAGCTCGCCAAGATATTTGACCATCGCCACCCGTCGCTGTGCCAGCTTGTTGTCGTGGATCTCTAGCCCTGTCCGAATGTCTTCCAACACGGTATCTATTACTCGTACCACCGCACGCTCCTGGTACGAATTCAGCCCGGCCAGTAGATCGGCTAGGCTACGGATCAGATGGTAGCGGATGTTGTACGCACGCGATAGACACCGGACGGCGTACGTGAACGTACCTTCCTCCTCCCAGTTCAGCCGCCGCAGCAACTTTATCATCTTGTCCACGTTTGCTTTGTCCAGCTCCTTGAAGATGAGCTGCCGGATGTAGGTGTGGATCAGCGGTCGCTCCTTCCTTGTCACTTTCAAGCCTTCCGGACGTTTTACGAGATAGTACACGTTTTCGACCTGCTGTACGTACCGGTCCAGCATCGTGGTATTCATTTTCAGTCGCATCATCTGCTCGAGGAACGCGTTCGTGCGCATCCGGCTGTCCGGGCAGTTGTACAGGTATACCCCGCACACCTCAAGAAATGCACACGTCATCTCCACGTTGTGATGCTGGAAGCTGTGCAGCAGGCAGCGCAGGCAGTACAGCGCCTCGAGTTTCTTGTAGATACCGAACTTTACCAGCTCGCCGATGTACCGCACCACTTTAATCTTGGTTTCAATGTTAATCTGGTCCTTCTTTTTCAGATGGTACTTGAAGTCGATCTTAAGCATCTGGCAAAGTTCGTGCGCCACATCCGGTGACACCAAGTCGATGATCGCCACAAACCGCGCATACATTGGCAGCAGATCCAGCCGGGTACGCTGCACGCCGAACAGAACCTTCACTAGCCGCTTTCGCTTGCTTTTCGTGTTCAGGTTCAGCAGAAAGTCGATTGCCGCATTATCGATCAGCTCCCGGTTTACACAGTTTTGCAGATTCTGGACAAACTGCTCGAAGTAGCGCCGATTTCCCTGGTTGCTCGGTGTCCCATTGGCCCCACTGGCCGCAGCACCGCTCCCACCGTTCGTTCCATCCTTTCCCAGCTCACTGTCGCCCCCGTCCGGATCTACGGTCGAAGCAGTATCATCATCCTCGAGCAGGGACCCAGTGGACTCTAGGTCGGCTAGATCTCCATCTAGCTCAGGCATCTCCATGTCGAGCGTTTCCTCTGTGATGGGCGGCCCGGCCGCACTCATATCCGGCACCAGATCACCCGCACCTTCACTGTCCTCCTCATCGTCCGGTTGTTGCTGGTCCGCCTGCTGTTGCAGTTGTTGCTGCTGCATCGACTGATTCACCGTCTGCTGCTGTCCGGGTTGCTTTTTATCGCAGTAGTTTGGCAAAAACTGTCGTAGGTCCGGCAAATCGACGTAGAACGATTTCGTTTCCTCGTCCCGCCACGGATCCAGGCTTCCAAACTGCAGCTCCTCCCCGGGCCGCCCATCCAGCACCGAACCCTCGGTGCCCGATATGCCCGGTTCCGACGGCTCCTCCAGTTCCGGCATCGCCTCCCCGAGCAGATCCGCCAGCGTACCTGTGGACGCGTGCAGCTTTTCGTACGACGCCTGTAGCTGGGCCAGCTGTTCCCGTTTTTCCGCCGTCACCTCACCCTTCGACTGAAGCATCTTTCGACGGGACTTTTCCGCCATCTGCAGCTGCTTGTGCTCGGTGCGCAGATGTTCCGCCAGCGACTGGTAGTAATCGCGCAGCAAATTGCGCAAATTGCCCTGCCGGTCTGGTGATAAAAGTGGCGATACAGGCATGGTTACATCGTACTTCTTCGCCAGCACAGTCATACGAGTAGGGACCAGGCCCGCATATTCATCCCCGCAGTGTTTACAGAACGAAAGCACGATCGAGAGGTTCACGTGCTCTTCCTTGTCCTGTGCAATCAACCCGGTTAGACAGGCGCCGAGCAGCGGCAAACCCATCTTGTTCTGGAAGATTCCCAAGCTGATCAGCTCGGCGTAAAATCGCAGATCGACTCGCATTTTGCTCGGGTTTGCCACCTTCTCGCCCGGCTTAATCAGCAGCAGCTTCTGCCAGTTCTCAAACAGGGTTGGCGCAAACTCGGCGTAGTGCCGGTGCAGATGGTTGCATAGCGTTAACACCGCACCGATGTCGCTCATCTTCAGCTTCGCCTCGACCAGGGCCGCACTTACCTCAGAGATGTACTTGGTCAAATTCAGCCCGGACACATCCTGCATCAGCGAGGGTAGCTGCTGGGCGGTGAACTGCTTCAGCCGCTTTACAAACGCCGTATTTTTCTTCAGACTGGAATCATATCGGAAGAAATCCTCCTCAGCAGGCCGGTCGGGCGCTTGGTTCTGCTGGCGCTCCTGTGCCTTCTGCTGGTAACGCTCCTGCAAGTTGGTAACGAACGATTCCAGCTCGGCCCTCTCAGCATCCTCGTCTTGGGTGAGCGACCGCTCCTCGCCGACAGGTAACAACGCTTCCCCACCGTCTTCTTCACCATTCGCCATAAATTATTGCTCGTTTGCACGGCTTCGTGATGGCAGCTACAGTGTGAGTGGTAGATAGAAGACGGAGGCGGCAGCTCAGGAGGCCAACAACGTTGATAGAAGTTGAAGGAAAACAACGCGAGCACGGTGGTAAGGAACACTCTTTCATTAAACCTAAATAAAAAAATATACTGAACCAATTATCTGTATTTGAATAACATTCGCAAACCGATTATCGTGTGCTCTATGCGGATTGTGGATTTCACGCACGATAAACGCCAATATTCGACAGCGGTCTGGCAATTGAGGTATGGGCGACACATACGACAACAAGCATAAAGCAACGTCGAGTTGTACGAATGGTGTCATTGCTCTATCGCAAGAGGCGAAAGAGACCCGAGAGGTCCAAAATCTCTGTAAAACTAAAAACAACAACAATTGTGCTATCTATATTATTGCGCATGCAGTCAAAATGTTGTATGGAATTTGGCAGTTTCCGTGGTACGGGCGATTTTGTCGCGTTAAAATCGCTAGTCGATTCGCGAAAAACAAAGACACGGACACACGATCGAAATATCAGAAAAATATAATTTTACTTTTATTTATTTACATTACATATTATTTATAAAATTTAATTTTTATTCCTAAGAGCTATGTTTGCCCTTCTCGGTTAAGTCGCATGTACAGCGTTGCATTCAATAGTTTGGTATTGGAAATTCTTAAATGGACCGTTCTAACCCATTCAATATGCTGGGGAAGCAAAATGAACAGACGGACATCAGGTTACCATATCATATCATATTTTACAATATCTTTGCTTTCCTGAAAGACATCGATTGTGTTTTGTACCACAACATGTCTGATGTGACTGTTCTGTGTTTGTCGAACATGACCATATGGGTGCAAACTACGAAGGGCACGGTATAACTCGATGCACCTCTCCAGGTACGCACTGCAGTGTGTATTCGCGGGGGAAAACATCTGATTGCCATCCCGTATGTCTGTTCGCAGTACAAGCAATACCGTAAAACAAGGCAAACACTTGCACACCAGCATCCGACAATTGTAAACCAACAGCATACGGGAATCTTTTCCCTCTTGTGTGTAGGTGCATTGACGGATCCAACTGACGGCGCAGTCTTATTTCTCAGCACCACGAAAATGGCTGAGTTGTGAGCGTCGGTTCTTAGTTTTTTAAGGCAATTATTTCCCGTACGACACTCTCAATGGTTCTATTTTTCGGCTCGCGGCCAGCTCCTTGAACGGTGTGTTTCTTGTACGGTTCCGGGTGGGGACACTTCTGGAACGGTAGAAAGAATCCCGTTCGACGATAAAATCTCAAGCGCACACACAGGGAGCACAAGCATACGGGGTGGTGTGCTGCCGTACGCTGGGGAGAGGTGCAGAGAAAATCGAGCCATTTCCTCGTAGTACACGGGAAGGGGTTACAAACACACACGGTCTAGCTGACTGGCGGATGGAGCTGGGCCCCGAGTCCGGCATCCCATCGGCAGCAACAGTGAAGTGGACAGACGGTGGCCGTGGTAGCCAAATGAGACTCACATGCCGTGCAGCAGATTCCGTGGTGGTGGTGGTTCGTCGTGCGTTTTGATCGTCGGCCGCAAAGCGGACGGAAGACTGCAATAAGTAAAGGAAGAGGGAGAAGTGACAGAAACGACGACGGCGGAACGGGAGAAGGTGTAGTGCCTGTTAACCTGTTAAGTATCATCCCTGCTCGTTAAGCGAACCCCGGAATGCGCCACCGAACCGCAATAATATCACACGCAGTAAGTAACACGGAGGATTACACATACACACCTACCATTTTCAATCACATTCTTCACTCTTCTGCCCTCCCTCTACCCTCCACATCCACTGACCCTTTTCGCCCTTTTTTTACTGTCCACAAGCGTGCATGGGTGCGTGTGGAAATATGGTTCCTTTGTTGGAATGGTTTCGATCTGTTTTTGGGGATTTTTGTGTATGTTTCTTTTATTTTTTTATTTTTGTATAATCCCCACTTCCTAGACATCCACGCTCGCGTCAAGAGCTTCCGGTCATCATTTCCGGTGGTGGTGTGAATAGAAAAGATAAGCTCACTGGATAAACACATTTCTCAAGTGAATTCTGCACGGATGTCTATTGGTTGTATGTGTGTTTATGTGACGGGCATCCAATAGTCAAATTGAAAATTCAAGTCCTTTCCTGTGCAGAAAGATTTCTTGCAGGATTATATTGCACCCGGCGACATACTATGTTGAAATTGCATGAGTCATACGGTGTAATATACGGTGAGAGCAAACAGAGCGATCGCTGATAAATGATGTTTTTTATTTGGCGGAAATGATCGCTGATTGCCATTTCCGAAACCGTGGCCGAGATTAACGTGATAAAAATTGTATCTTTTAAGAAAAACTTGTTTCCGTGGGTAGGATTGAAAATTAGAAACCAAGGATAGAATCAATAGGATAGAAAAAGAATATGTTTATATTCCATTATATGTTTATCTATTATTTATAATGTACATGTTGAAAATACACTTCAACAAAAAAAAAGGTAAAGCCAAAAAAAGCAAAACCACACACAACGAGTATACGCCGTAACGAGTCCAACGCCTTGCAACATGATAGTGCAAATCCGCTCTAGTTAAATTATGTTTTATATTTCGCTCATCTCTTTTCTTAACTATGCCAATTTACGTAAGCACTGATCCTAATCTATGAGCACTAAGCGCCGCTTCCACGGTACATTGATGTGGAAGGAAGGCTTCCGTTTTTGCTGTACACAAGCGTTTTTGATGTTTCGAATTTTGGCGTTTTTTCAGCAACATTTGTATATTGACTCAGACTTTCGTTTATATAATGCTTTTATACTTTCAGAACGATCGTATATCAATGCCTGAAAGAGTGGCCTTCGGAGACTATTTTGTTGTTGTGTAGTAAAACACAAGCCTTCAAAGAAACGGACAGCAATATTGCAAAATATACAACACAGAAAAAAAACTACATAATTAGAGCGACAATCATCAAACCCTTAATCAACCCTAACGAACGGGAGTGAAAAATAATTCGCGGACCAGTGCAGCAACACTTTTTCGCAATATCATCGTACTATAGCAAAAGGGTGCCTAAGAGTTAACTGGTTCACTGCATATTTTTTTGCAAATCTAATTCTGCGGCGCCTGACGAGACCTGACTTGATGCATAGCACCTCTCAAGGTGGTAGTATGGCTGCTACTCTGCTACAGCAGAAAACTTACATGAACGGGCTAGTCGGAAGTGGTGGGTCGGATGGGTCTGGCCCCGGGCAAACGGTGGCCGGCGTGGGCTCGACCGTCGGGCCACCCACCGCCACCACGTTCCTGCCCGTTTCGAAAACACTCATCCATCACCTGCTGCCTAATCATGCACTGCAAGCGGACCACCACACTGCCACAGGGACGCTGCTGCACTCCACCGGCACGTTTGTCGTGGTGTCCTCGCCCACACACGGTGGAAGCAACAGCCATCACAGAACGGAGCAATATCGGACGCATCGAGGCAGCATAGGATCGTCGTTCGGCACGCTAGCATCCACCGGCTGTGAGGATCCACCAGCCAGCGCACTAGACGAGATCTTTAGCCCGCTGCCCCGTCAGCTGGAATCTACCATCGTCGGCAACGTCACCGCCACAACGCCTTTAGACATCGGAACCGATTCTTTGTGGGACGCAATCGGTTCACCGACTACTACCACTGCTGCGGCTTGTACTACAACGGCGACTACCCCGGTGGTAGCCAATGGGCAGTGTCAGCAACCCACCATCCCAACAACAACCAATCATGCCTCAATCAACAACCCGCAGCAACAGCACTGCATCGAGCAACTGCAAACGGGCCGTTCCATGCAAGCGGCGGGTGGGTCCGAAACAAACCACACCGAGCAGCAAACTAGTGCCGTGCTGGAGACAGGCGAGGAGCAGCAGGAACCCGAACCTGAGCCGGAAATCGATATCGTCATCAATAACGTGGTGTGCTCCTTTAGCGTGCGGTGCCACTTGAACCTGCACGACATTGCGCTCAACGGTGATAATGTCGAGTTTCGGCGCGAGAACGGCATGGTCACGATGAAGCTGCGACGTCCGTACACGACTGCTTCGATCTGGTCGTCGGGAAAAATTACCTGCACGGGCGCTACCTCTGAGGATCAGGTATGTTTGCTGGCAGGGCGCATGCCTTTAGTGCTTGGGAGTTATTGTAAATATAAACCTCTTTCTCCATCTCCTTTTTTTTTCTAGGCGAAAGTGGCAGCACGCCGCTACTCGCGCTGTCTCCAGAAACTGGGGTTTAACGTGCGGCTGCGTAACTTTCGCATCGTGAACGTGCTCGGCACCTGCGCTATGCCTTGGGGCATCAAGATCGTCAACTTCTCGGAGAAGTACAAAAAGGACGCGAGCTACGAGCCGGAGCTGCACCCGGGCGTTACGTACAAGTTGCATTCGCCACGTGCCACGCTGAAAATATTTTCCACCGGAAGCATCACCGTTACCGGTAAGTATCATGGTAGGGGGAGGATTCAAGTGGAAAGCACAGTCTTTTTTGGAGTGACGATTCTTCTTGACATACATGTCGACTACTGTAGGCTTTTCAGATTACGTTTACCGATGCTTCACTGGTAGTGGTGGGCTCAATCGTTGTGTCCTAGTTTTTTTCCCTCTTATTAATGTGGATGATTGGAATTGCTTTTGTTAGCACGTTTAGAAAAACAAAGATCGATCGAGAGCGTTTATTTAACCATCTTACTTTATAATCAAATACATGTTGTTCTTCCAAACGTTTAGTCATGTCATTGTAGTTCTTTGAGCTATAAAATCGAATACATAAATGAAACCGTTTTATTTTCATCATTCGCCCCCGCAACAGCTGCCAGTGTGGCATACGTACAGGCTGCAATTGAGCACATCTTTCCGCTGGTGTACGAGTTTCGCAAAAAGCGCACACCGCACGAAAAGCTCGAGCTGCTCAAACAGCCACCCGCCTTCGACCCGCAGGAATTGGAAATGCAGGAAGATGGTAACGTCGATCTACTGGCAGCCGCTGCCGCCTCCGGCGCACCGAACGGGCCCATACAGGAAGGGGTGGAGGAGGAGGACGCCGCCGACGACGAACAGAACAATGATCTCGTGGCGGAGGATTACGAAATGCGCGGGGAGGACGAACCGCCACCCGGCAGCCGTATCGGTAACACCAAAGCAATAGACAAAAGCAATAGTATTAGGGCAGAAGGTTGTGCACCCCCTGCCAAGGGTGGCTGTGCACCAAGGTATGTGCGCTAGGGCTTCCCTGTAGTTCCCTGAGATGGTGAATCATGCTATGCTACCAATGCTCAGTGACAGTGTGGCCAACCAAAAAAACTAAGGTCACGAAATCCTTAAACTAGCAATAATCTTTATCTCGGATCTTCCAATGCACACACCCACCCCCGCGATAAAACATAACAAAACTATATCTTACCTAGTTATCCTTGTACCTTTTATCTCTATCTCTCTCTCTTTTTCTCTCTATCCTCTCACATTTACTCTTATGACATACTCAAGACATAAGTTATGCTTAAGGCCTGCGAGTGGTTGGAGTTTTTAACGTGTAAGGTGTAGTGCTTTCATATCATACTCATTTGTTTCTGTTTCTTTATTATGTTACATGTGACCTTATGAAAATTTTGCTTCACCCCTTCACGCCATTGTAAAGAATAGACATTACACTTTCCTACAGCTTTTCTCCTTTGATTCAGCAAGGCCAAGCTTCCCCTCCCCAGTTATTGGTGAATTAATGTATAGCTATTTACGTGATTGTAAAAAAACAAACAAACTGCAGACACACAACATCCTCCCGATGTCCCACTTTCCCTTCCGTTATTGTATTTATTAATATTCAAACAAAATCGTAGCAAATTGTTGCAATATAATTACCGCAGTGTTAGATTTTTAGTTTTTCGGTTTATGCTATCATTAAAAAGTCGGGCGACGATCGGCATGCCCGGCAACATCGGCGTTAGTTATCGCAAGGCACTGCCCGGTGACCCCGCAACTAATTTTATTCTCTCGCTGTATACTCATAGGTTCGATATTAGTTAAATTACTTTGCGTTTGATATATATTGTTATATATAGAGAGCAAAAAAGTTGAGCGAAGACGTGTCGAATTAGGCGACCTGCGCATCATACACACTCAAACACAACAACAAACTGCCTGAGAAGAGTAATGGAAGGAGGGGTTAGCGAAGCAGTAGCGAAACAAAAGCAACACACAATACATTAGTTTAGTGGTTTATGAATAGAGCTTTTAATATGATATAATAGGCTTTAGCGTGTTACAATAACGACAAAAAGTGCCCCTAGAGTAAAACGGAGCGAAGGCCGGTATTTCCGGAATTGTAAAAGCAATAGGCGCGCGTACAAGAGTTTGTGGGGGACAACATATAACAATATAAAAATTCGCTCCTATTTTGACTGTTCAGGAAAGTAAAGGCCACAGGACACAAAGATATTTTGGGCTCTCGGAGAGGAGTCAAACCTTCTTTTTAGTAGCTCGTCTTGTGTGGAACGATTTTGCATAAGCGTTGCATATAGAGAAAGGCTGGATGCAGAAACCAACACCAATTTATCTAAGTTTTCTAGTTGTTTCTTAGGTTTTTTTTAAATTAATGGTGTCAATAGTACACAAACAAGTGTTACAGCACTATTTGTTTCATTTCTGTTCCAATCCTCAGTATGTTTTATTTTTGTTGTTGATATTCTTTCAAGCAATTTATTCGCTTCAAAGCGTACGAGAGCAACCAGAACAGAGGAAGGCATTGTTGAGTATTTTATCTCAATCGTTTTAGTAAAGGTTTTCTTTTCTTTCGAAACATTTCGTAGACGAAGGTTAAACATATTAAAAATGCGTTAAAATTGATCCAAATGTCGGACACCTATTTAATATCGCAAAGAGAGAGAGAGAGAGAGAGAGAGAGAGAAAGAGTGGTAGAAACAAAAATCAACCAACCAAAAACCAAGTGCTTGCAAACACACGAGTGGGAGGGGAGATGAAGCGTTAAAATAGAATGTAAG
>KB677391.1:0-20495 GCA_000349165.1 Anopheles christyi | reverse complement strand
CAGCTCTATTTAGCCCCAACAGCGTCGGATAGCGAGAGCTTTGAGTGGATCTCTCGCTTTTGGTGGAAACAACCTATCTGTGCGATGGGAAACGCGAACGATCGTCTAAAGCAAACGCGGAAACAACACATACAACCACACACACACACACACACACACACACATATAGGTGATTCGTAACTGGTTTGGTTCCTTCCTTTCTTTTAACCATCCAAGTGTGCTCCCAAGCGATTGCCCTACGTTACGTGGTGGTGATACATCTCAAGCGCTGAAGGTTTTCTTTAGTCGCTGCATCCTCTCCTGCAATACCTCATTTGGCATTGATTAAACCTCCACCTCACCACCACTTCACCCACGCTACCGGCAAATCGACAGTCAACTTTTACGCACACCGGGACCAGTTCTGGGAGCGATCGAGGATCTGTGACCTTCAGAGGTTTTCCTCTTGCACCATAACTGTCACACTTCTCGCCACTTTTCCGTTCGATCGAGCTCGTAAAGACGTGGCGTCTTGGTCTTGTTGTATTGGTGGATGAATTTGTTCGCTTGCAGTTTCAACTGCAGTTTGACCCTAACAAGCGAACTCTCCCCTCCCAACTCCCCACTTTCCAGATTACAACCCTATCCTCTGAACAGTGTTTCAAATTGTGAATGTGTCGCCGTGCCGTGTGGTTGAAAGATGCTATCCCGTCGATGACAGTACAATTCCTGTGGCAGCTACACGTGGCACATACGGTTGGGATGATCTTTGTTTGACCGCTCTTGTACACCACTTATAGTTTAAAATTTTCTTTTTTTTAATTTCAATGAAAATCATTATGTTACGGTTTAATCAATCGTAATTAAGAGTGGAAAGCCAAAACAAATGATTAGGTTTTTTGATTGTTTGTTATAAAACCAAATTTCCATCACGTTCCACCATGACTGGCTTGATATAGTATTCCCAAATATAAAAAAGAGAGAAAGAGAGCGAAGAGAGAGAGAGAGGGAGAGTTGGGAAAATTAACGATAACTAATGCACCATCGGTAAAAGTGGCATCCGCTTCCCCTCTAGCCGAAGTTGGTTGGATGCGTAGATGAGAAATTCGTCAATGGTGGTCACACAGCATTGATTTTAGACTCTGCACCATCAGATCAAAGCAGGCCGTCAGACATTGTACTCTGGGGGCGAAAGGCGTTGATTGATTCACCCGGCATTGGAGAAAATAGCGTAACTAATGCTTTTACAATTTCCGCTCTGGTTTTGTTGCGCTACACAGATCAAATATCTTTTACGTACTGAAGTTTAAATTATCTGTTAAACATTACATACCTTGCAATCTTTGCAATAGTTTCACTGAGCTTATGCAATCTTCCATTTCCGCTGCTGTCAACAAAGAGGGGGGGGGGGGGGAGGATTTGAAATGTGTATGGGATCCCAGTTTAATTCCCCCAAAGTCAATTGCTCGATCGAACGGCGGAGCCCTGCTAGCGGACAAACGCAAAAGCTTTTATCTGTTATCGGTGCTACAGCGGCCCAGTTAGCACGACAGTTAGATCGTCTACTTGGGGTAGAGCCACCCCACACTTGCTGATGGTGCTGGTGCTGCTGCTGGGTGGTTGCACTTGGTTAGCTCATTCATAAAGAAATTGCTTTTGATAAGGGCTTACGCGTTGTCGCCTTCTCCATATCACCAGCGGCACGCTAGTGTTTCCTTTTCTTCTGGCACACCTCCATTTTTAGTCGATCTTCATTACAGTTCCGTTATGGTTGTGTTTTCTTGTTAGACTGCGATAAGAAATCAGTTGTCAGTACGCTAGCGTGCATGTACGGGCAACCAACAAGGAGAGGTTTGTACCGACGACGCGGCTGGTGATGGTGCTGCTGGTATGCTGACCCTATTCTTTCCGGCCCATTCCTGCCAGCAAACACGGAATACACTTTCGTCATACGAAGGGTGAAAAATGAGAGTATCTTAGCTCCCACGTCCCCACCACACATCTTTATGACACGATTATATTACGCCGGTCTGTGCCACAATCGGTTAGCAGCGCGTGTGTTACTGTTAAATCGAATTTTTGAGCATACATATCTTGAGGCGCCTCGCTGCATTGTGTCCCCAGCGCTAAGAATTGTTGATTTTGCTTCCTCAAACAGTAGGCATCCAGAATCGGGATTGCATGTAGCTGGCGGAAGTAGCAACAATGACGCTCACTCGGCTTCCGTCCATGCTGGGAAAATAAAGGGCTTGTTTGGTAAAAGAAGAAACACTAAACTAAAGAATGGTGCATTCGTAACAGGGAAGAGGGCATACCTTTTTACTGTCAACAATCGAGTTGAGGTATCTCTCACACTGTAATGGTTCTGGAATTTAATTAATCTTTTTAAACCGTATCCTGCCCTGCTGCTTTGGACGACAAAGGCACTATTTATTGAGAGCACAATTAATTCCGCGAACGTTGGCTTATCAATAGTGTATTATGCTTCAAACAAAGGGCGTTATTACTATAATTTTCACCCAAGTCATCTGTTTGCCGCATGACCAAAGTTCGGGTTGTTGAGTTCATGGATCACTTCGATTACGAAATTGGTATCTCTCATGCTTGACGTTTTGTTCGGCATTTCACAGCGAGAGCTCTAGCCGTTTCTTGCTTTAGCATTGCCAAATGTAACCAATTGCTACAATTAATTCGCCATCTGTCGCAAGTGATCTGATTGATTACAATAGCCGAAAAAAAAAATAACCATTTTATTTGAGTCAGTACTGCGTAAAATCTATTAAAAGCTATCTCATCCACAAACGGTCTATCGCAAGAAAGGCAGTGGAAAAAATAATTGTGCTTATGTGTGTGGTTCTAATCAAGTGGCGCGAAACTTATCAACGCGAAAGATGATGATGCAAAGGAGAAATCGGACTCAAACATTCAGTACTGTAATGCTACTTGTCCGGTGCCAAAGTACAACTATCACTTAAGCTTCCCCGGGAACAGTCCGAATGGTTTTAAATCATTGAAGCACGGCTCGGCCATTTGATGGAAAGTAGCGCCCGGTCTTTCTGGTCGTGCCACGTCGACCAACTGTTTTGACACGTTGTCCAGTGTTCGGCAGGGCAAACATCTCCGCTGTACGCTATTTTTATTACAGCGATAAATGAGCGTTCCAGACACGTTTGAGTTGAGAATGTGTTTTTTTTTTGTTCGACGTGTCATATTGAATGACGCTTCTAATCACTCTCTCCTGCCCAGCTTTTGGGGCCTAGTATTCGTATGTAGCGTTACGTCGCCTGCAGTCAAGCGGTTTATTAATTTCTGCTGGTAGCCACCGACGATGTAGATACAATTGTGTGTCTGATTGTAGATTGACACGTACCCATATAGCTTGAAGTAAAATTAACTATTAACTACTTGTTTTGTTCCCTCTGCGCATCAATTTTAATAAAGCTTTTTTTGTTTGTTTCAGTTCTATAATTACCAGCTTCACTTGACTGTGTCACTTGAAGAACGTGCAGGAGTAGCAGCAGCATTCCCAAAAACCGTGACCACCCCGCACCGGCTCATTCCTCCTCTCCACTGATCGCCTGCGTGTGCAGCAAATCATGCAAAAATGGATCTGACTACATTGTCGTTCATCGTAATTGTGCTCTTCTTTTCCCTGATGTCGATGCTGTTTATCAGCCGCTTTCTGCCCAAAGGCAAATCCTTCGAGGAGATGGTGAAGGAAAAGCGCGAAATGCGTGAAAAAATCTTTGGCCTAACATCACCGTCCACGGCGGGATCGTCGACCAAGTCAAGCAAGGAGTCGGCAAACAAGCGTACGAAGAAAACGCATGGTGGTGGCGGCAGCAACCAAAACCAAAACCAGAAGAATCGCAACGCCAAACAGCAGCAGCAACAGCGCATTGAAGTTGTAGAGAAGGAAAGCGATGGAAATTCTTCTGAGAGTCCGCTCGAGGAGGAAATTAATCCGCTAACGTACGGTGCTAAGAAGCGCACCGGACAGGCAACGAACCTGACGGTGGAGTACGCGGAAACTGAAGCATTTCCGCTGAGCGAAAATGCCGGTGGAAATAAGGTACGGTTTATGCTCACTGTGTCTTTTGCATTTGCAGCTATGTTTCTTACATTTAAAAATGCCTGCCATTTGATTTTTGTTTTCTTTTTAGAAGAAAGATAACAAGCAACAGCAGAGTGGAAAGAAAAACAAGCAGAAATCAGCTGGTGGTATTCTGGTTAACAAATCCGAACCTGTTCTCGTGAAGCCGGTAGAAACCGTACCGGAGATTAACCATTTTGCAGAGATTCACCCGAAAGACGCGTTAGAAATTGCACGTCAGCAGGTAAAATCACATGCAATTAAAGTGCATTACAAGTAGTTTATCACATTTTCATGAAATTCATTTTCACAGAAAAACGACGAAGATAGCAAGAGCGCAAAGCATCCGACACCGAAAGAGCAGCGTAACAGAAACAAAAAGGATCATCAATCGAAACAATCCCCTAAGACCAGTGGTGCCACTAATGCTGCTGAGACTCAGCAGCAGCAGCAGCAGCACCACCACCACCATCACCAGCACCATCATCAGAATGCCCCGGCAACTAATGTGGCCCACGTTGCGGAACCGAAAAAGCAGCAACAGACAACCGTTGATAACAACAAATCAACCGCCGTGGCAGCGCAGAAGGACAAATCGAATAAGAAGAAGAAAAACGAGCTGATCACGCAAGAGCTGGCAGTGGAGATGTCTGACGCCGTGAACGTACACTCGCTGGTCAACATTCTCAACAAGACCGATCTGCCCCGGAACGATATTCAGATCCTGATCGACTTTCTGCTGAACAAGCAGCAGGACACACTGGCCAAGGATCCGTCCGAGTGGAACGATCCGTCCGATCCGCTCCAGAAGCTGAAGAAGCAGCTGCAGGAGAAGGAGACGGCCCTGCTCGAGGAGCAACAGGCCGCGGCTGGGCTCCAGGCCAAGCTGAAGGAGCTGCGCCAGGAGCTGAACGGTGAGAAGATGCATTCCGGTGCCGTACTCAAGGGGTACGTCGAGGAGCTGAACAACAAGAAGCAAGAGGTGCAGAATCTGTCGCAAGAGCTGAACATGATCAAAGACAAGCTGACGAACGAGAAGCAGACCATGTCCATGCAGTTCCAGCAGCTGCAGGCAAAGTACATCCAGCTGTCGAAGGAACACGCCTCGACTCAGGATCATGGGGCAACGATTGCACAGCTGAACAACGATCTGCAGCTGCTGCAGCAGGAGCTAATGGCCAAGAACCAGCTGCTTAACGACAAGCTACAGTCCGAGGAGGTAAGCAATTACATCATAACCATTTGTATTATCTATTTTTATTACTATTTTATTCTTTTAACCACGCAGGAAATGATGAAGAAAAAGACTGAGTACGAACATATTTTACGCAACAATGATGAGCTGATGAGACAGCGTGTGCAGGGTAATATTATAAAACAGTCATTTGATTGAAGACCATTCAATCGTCATACAATCTGGTCTAACTCCTCTTTTCCTTACCTCCACTTGCTTTGCAGAGCTAACTGCTTACGAGAACGATTTGCGCCAGCTACGACTCGAGCTGAGCCAGAAGGACGAGCTGAGCCAGACCTGCCAACAGCAAAGCTACGAAATCGAGCAGCTGAAGGCAGAACTGCAGGCAAAGCAAAAGCAGGCAGTCGCAGCAGCATCGGCAGCAGCGGCCGCAGCCCACGCTAACAGCCAGGCGGACGAAACCAGCCGGGTCGAAATCCGCAACCTCCAGAATGCCTTAGATTCTACTAAATCAAAGCTCGAGGTTTATCGGAACGAGCTAGTAGAGTGCAAGAGCCTGATGACGGACTACAAACAGCAGGCGAACGAACTGAAGGCGAAGGAGGAACAGCTGCAAAAACAGCTCGAGGAGCAACGACAGAAGAATGATGTAAGTATTGGATGAACCCTAAAAGGTAGTGATTGTTTTCGTATGCCCGGGTCCGATGTGTTTCAGTTTTTCCACTTCATGTTTGGATGTACAATTTCCTAATTTGCATAAAGGCGATGATACTTGTTTAGGGGTTTGCTAACTATCTATTGCATATAAAAAAACCAACAACTTATATGGTGCTGGTCTGGTTCAGTATCTGGCATATGTGTGTTTTTTATTATGAAAAAACACAAAATGTGTAGCGAGTTGTTACATAGTTGATTTAAATGATTTTGTTATGTGTAAAGCTTTCACAACGCAGACGTCTGACGGAATTATTCCATCTATTAAGCTCTGGTATTATCTGCACTTCAGCAAATAAGCGCACTTGTGTGAATGAAAATATGCACCAAATAACAGGCTCTCCTTGTGTTGTACAGTTAACCGCTTGATTTGCCAGTTAATATGATTATGTTTTACCATCAAATAGCATTTTCGTTTACGTTGTGTTTGTTTCTTCTTTTCTTTCGTTCTTGTTTAACGTTCATGCGCGCCTCGTTACGTGTGTGTGTGTGTGCTACTTTGCATTACTATGTTTCCTTATGACTCTCTTAACAACACACACACACACCCACAAATGTAACGCGTATCTAACGCGCGCTCTTAACAACACATGCTACCCTCCACATCCTTCCCGGATCGCAACCCATTTGCTTGATCTGATCTCCTGCATCATCCTTTCTTACTACTGCGTATTACTACTATTACCATCACCACCACCACGAACTACCTCTGCAATGACACCGCGTGCATTTGCACCGCATTTTGCCGCCTGCATAACTTCGAAACAATCGAAAACAACACACGTAGAATTTGCGAACGAAAAACTGGAAGTTGGTTGAGGCATTACAAGATGCCGAACGCCGAAGAGGACAGACGACGTCGGCGGCAACAACTACGGCAGCCGGTTCCGAGAATGACGTTGTAAGTGGAAAGCGAAGTGTTCGCCAATAGGGCAGAGGGAGGGAAGAGGAAGACACTGAAGAGGTCATGTTTTACTACTGCAGTATTTCAAAAAGTCTTATCGCAAAAAAAAGAGTTAGTCGATTAATTCATGTTTTTATTCCTTTCTCTCTGTGTTTTCCCCTAATCCACTTTTGTAGGAGCAGCAGCAAAAGCTGGCCAACAGTAGTGCCGAAAAGGTGGACGTCGGTAAGGTAATCCTGGAGGAGCAGAATCGAATGAAGGATCTGCTGGTGCAGCTGCTGCAACCGACCGGTGTAGTGTCCGCCCTGCCCGTCGATGCGACCGACTTCCAGAGCTGGCTCGAGGCGACGGTCGGCTGCATCAAAGAGCAGTATGAGCACCTGCAGCGCACGCATACCACCACCAGTAGCAGTAGTACCAGCAGCGCGTCGGTGGTCACGAACAGCCACGCAGAGCAAAGCTCTGGCACTGCCAACAGCAACAACAGTGACAGCAGTAGGCTTAACAGTAGCAGCAATATAATCGCTAATAATAATCTTAATACCAATAACAGCGTTAATAGTAGTTTACACGAAAATAGCAACGACGGTGGTGACAGTGCAGTGGTAATCACGAACAAGAACGGTGCCACCGGCGGCAGCGATAGTGGTGCCGAGGACGATCAGCAGGCAATGGCACTGCGTTTCGAGCAGATGCAGAAAACCGTCGATCAGTATAAGACTATCATAGCCGATACGGTACGCGTTTTTTCGCCGTCTTTTTGCACCAAATGTTTGACATTGTCCTAATATTCCTTTCTTCTTTCGTTCGTCACCGAGCAGGAAAACATGCTGAAAAACCTTGAAGCGAAGGTGATCGAGCAGGACATCCACTGGCGCACGGTGGTGCAAGCCAAGGAAAAGGAGCTTACCCTGCTCAAATCAGCCGGTGCTGTGGGGCAGTAGGGGCAGGAGGCGGCCTTCAATCATCATCATGGTCCGTGGAAAAAGCGAACACCGTTCAACAACCTCTCCTCTCGGTTAGCAAAGACACAAACACACACACCTACCTGCTACTACGCGTAGAGAGTCATTCGGTGGGCGAGAACAAACGAATTGGAACGGAAAGTTATGCAAGGCAGGGTGAATAGGAAAGAGTGATGATAGGATAAAAAGTTTTCTTTTCCCGTAAAAAAAAACCTGTGCAAGAGGTGACTTTCTCACTCCCTCTCTCTGTCTCTACCTATCTCTCAATCCCTCTCTGAAGTTAAGCAAATTGAAGGAGAACAAAAGCTGATTCCTTTTTCACGTGTGTATTGATTCTGATTACCAAATACAAGCTTATTATCTATCACTGTGCGGTCAGCACAGGGCAGGCGAATCAAGAAGACTTTCGTGTAACGGAACAGACGCGGATAAACGGGCTAGAGTAGTGAAATGGGATTAGGGTTCAGTGCTGGTGGTCCGAACCTCTCGGTCACAGACGACCTTAGCAAACGTAGTGTGTGTGAACCTCGTCGAAGCGGTGGATTGATCGTGTGCTGGCAATTAATCTGCCCTTCCATCAACCATACTCTCGCAACAGTTCACGTTACAAGCAATGGTTCCCACCCAAATACGATATGAAGCACAGGTCACGAATAAGAAGCAAAAGGCATACAACTGTGGACAGCAAACCGGAAGTGGTCCTCTACCGCATATATTGATAAATATATATACACTTTTACATACATACACACACATCCAACATAGTCGCTCGCTCGTTCGCTCGCATATACTTCTGATGTTCCTTTGTGATCCTTTTGGTTACTCCTTCACTGTTACTGGACGACATGCACAGACAAGAAACTTACACTTTTGTAATTTGTACTACTACTACTAAACGTTCCGGTATAATCGATACAATTACTTATTACGTTACTTATTATTTGGAAACATTATTGGTTATTTAAATTGTATATTTACCGTTCTTTTAATATGTGTTTCTTCTGGAATCTTATTTTCCGTATGATCAATCTTGTTTTGTGTGCAATTTCTCGTATGTGCGTCTGTGTTTGTGTATAGCATATAATTATAGACGTCCTACATTGATATCTGTGGCCAATAGATGTTTTACAATTGTTTTGGGACAGTTGTGTTGAATACATTCTTTCGCTAAAAGGCGGTCGGTAAAGACAAAATAAAATTTTGAGCATTTGTGACATCGTGTTGATTGTAAACCTTGAGGGAACTCTCTCTCTCTCTCTCTATGCAATCACAACACCTACACTTTTCCTTTAGTACCACAAATTCTTATCCATAAAAGTATCAACACGCACAAATTTCTATGCATTTATCAACTATAACAAACTATTCCGCATCTCGCTTTTTGTTGTGTTGTGTTAAACATTCCTTCGTCCTTCCTATACACACCCTACGAGCCGAACTTCCTCCCAAAACTCACAACGGTTCCGGAATTCGTTCTCTCAACTTCTCCATAACCCCGAATGATGAAAAGGATGGTTAAGTGAAATAATCTATACACAGGTGTTGTTTAAGTAAGCGTCGCCGCTGGACGAGGATGGAGTAGTTGAATATAGGCAAAAGAAAAACCGAATCCTCCCTTATATGGCTAAAAAGCGAATGGAAAAAAACTGATAAAAGAAAATCTGTACTCAATAAGTTTAAAAATTGCATTTGTGTGCAAGGGAGAGAGCGAAAGAGAGAAGAGAGAGAGAGATACAATTGCGCAATATTTTGTTTATTATTATTTTTTTGGTTCTGCCTCCGACGGGCTCTATTATATTATAAATGAGTATAGAAAGGAGTAGAAGGAAAGCAAAATAGTAAGACAGAGAGACGAATGAGTATCTAATAAGTTCATAGTGAAATGTGGAATAACATAAACGAAGAAAGGAGGTATAAAAGTAAAACATGATCTATAAAAGAAGAATCATACGAAAAAAGAAAGGAAAAGCATACTAATCAATGGGATTCTACAAAAAAAAAGTGAAGAATGGTAGTATCAAACAGCAAAGTAGAGTTTAGTAACATCTTTAAGACAGAAAAGAAGAACAGCAATATTTATGTATAACTTTATTGTATACTTTACTTTATGTTTTCCATACCTAATTCAACAGTTATTTTTCCTTCTGTCTCAAATGTTCCCCGTTCTCCCACTCTCATTTGGATGAGTAAGCAAAACGGAACTATAAATTGTTAACATAATCCGGAACAGCAAGGAAGTACCTACCCTTCCCTCACTTTTTCCACTTGCATCCAGTCCAGCTTCCATTATAAGGTTTAATTAAGTATACCACCAATATATGCGGGCGCGAGTGTGTATGGTTCCAGGAATGGGAATAAAGATGCAGAACGTATTAAAATCACAGAATTGTGTAAAAAAAACCCTGTAATGCCTGTATTGAGAAGAAAAGAGCACGAAGGGAATAAAATTCGTGTTACTTTCCGCGAACAGCTAGTTCCCCCAGCAACTAACTCATACACATATACGCAGAGGTAGGTTCGACTACAGTGTGTATCAGAAGGATGAATTAAAATGGAACACTATAATGGAGGAGAGTTGAGAAAAATGTAACTAGAATGGAAAAATTTGAAATAAATGCAGATATATATATATATATATATATATATATATATATATATATATATATATATATATATATATTTATATGGCCCAAGAAAATAGTATTCGGTACGAATTTTTTAACGGAATTTTCGAAAGAAAGGATAAAATAATCAAAATCACTGGATTCTACGATATTTTTTTAAAATAAGCAATCGACATCGTTTGGTTCGGTGACCGGTGGTCGAGTGGAAACTGTCAAGGCCCTCTAACGAGGCCCGACGTTAGACGTTGTTCGAATCCCAATAGGACTTTTGGTATGAATCGCTTGGAACGGCTGTCGATACAATCGTAGATACCAAAAATCCCAACCAAATACCGATTCCGTAGCCGATGTCGGAGCCAATTCCGGAAACTGATTCTGCACCTACTATCCGGAATCCATTAAAAAAAATCGGAGCTAGCCCGTAATCGATTCCGGCCGAAATTTATTTTTTCCCATCACGACAAGAAACCCTGTAACGTTTATACATTGCGCCTAGAGTTATGCAATCCCTGTTATCAAACGCTGTTTTTTTAGGAAAACCTAGGGATGATGGAAATGTAAACGACGATTTCGAAACTAAAGAAGTAAACGTTTTTCACAAACTAGATTTTCTTTCGTATATTATTTTTTTCCACATCAAAACCATTTGGTTTCTTCCACTTCCAACCGCCCCCGGAACGATAACCGAATTCTTACACGCCCACGACAACAAACTACTGGTGACTGACTTAAAGTTGTGTTGTGTCTTGACGTTGTGTTTGCAGTTACGATGAAAACGGTAATCGATATATCCCGGGCACATTTGTTACTTTTTATTATCCGTTACACACTTCTCCTTGCATTGCTTCTACTCGTCTTGCTGCGCCCACCAATATGGGTTACAGCAGTACAGATTAATTCTATCCTTTTGCCGTTTCCCGGTGTATCAAGGTTACACCAACACCCGGCAAATGTGGACTCTGATTGGGGGTGTATTCTAATGTTTGTTGTGGTTTCTTTTTTTGCAGCATTGCAATGTAATCATCCTTAACACATTGTCATTCTCTTCTTTTATTTATGTTTTCTTGTTCTGTTTGTTAATTACGTTTTTTTATGTGTGTTTGTCCCTTTTTGCGCCCTGTACGCGTGATGCTGCTCCCTGGCACAGGTGTGCTGTTCTAGTTGTTGCTCAACCATTTTTAGTGGTAGCTAGCGTCCAGTTCTTTTTTACTCTATCGTATGCTTGCTCAAATTCGGCCTTTCCTTTTTTTCATTAGTCAGTAGACATTTATGAAAACTGTTCCGTAGACTATACGCTCGGTACAGCGCCAAGAGCACTGGCGCACTTAGAAGTCCACACTATGTTTATTTCTTCTTACGATTTTTACCCATTTCCTATGATGAGCATGCCTTCCTTCTGTCCTGCCTAACGTTGGGTAAATGGATAATATGGTTCCCATCTATCTTTCATCTTATGTGATTGTGAAACAGGACCTTATTCACCTACGCAGAACGGCGACCCAACTGAACGGCGTTCGGATGATCTCAGAGATCTTTCCTCCGCCGCACATAATACACAGCAAACACGTGTACATATCGTGTCATTAATTTATGGTTCCTATAGTCTCTTTCTCTCAGCATTTGTTGATCACCATCATCCCCCCTACCACACTTACATCTTCCCATTCTTACGGTAAAAGAAAAAAACCAATGATATCAAGGAATGATTTACACCACATACATATATATCATTGCATTTAATGGTGAAACGTGCCTACACCGTAGAATGCACGCGCAGATGATTTAAAACATTCCCTTTTGCATTTCATCTTGCATGATAGCATAATAGCTTTTGCAGTATATGTTCTATTATTGCCACAACCATCGCCACATTTCAAATAATGTTGTATTCTTTTTGATGGATCAATTTAAGATATCCCCCCCCCCCCATTAGCCATCATACTCTCGACAGGGAAAGAGGGAATTTTGCAGACAGGAGAAACACAATGCAATGCTCCCCATTTCGCTTCCAGTGAAAATGAAGAAAATAGACCATATTTTTCGCCTACAGCAAGATGGGTCAGCATTTATGGCAAAGCGCTATTGACGTTTTTAGCGGTTGCTTCTGCTGCCAGTTCTGCGATCGCCGTTCTTTCGTTCCAAGCATTATCAATCGTGTTGTTTCATGTCTAGTTATTGTTGAAGGTGTATAATAATAAGTGTAAAACATAAGTTGTTCGGGAAGTTCAATAATTGGCTTCAAAGCCAAGTTTTTTTCATTTGTTGTTGTTGTTGTTGCAATGTTTGCTTGCGTTAGAAGAGTAGGCGTGTTTTACATTTTGCGTTCTTATTTTAGTTTGCCCTCTTTTCATGTTTGCTTTTCTCTTATCTGAGAGCTGCTTTTACTGCACCAGACTCGACAGATCTTAAATTTTCTTCTGTTCTATACACACTTACTCAAATTAGCTGTTATTATTCTCTTGCTGCTTTGCCTTGCCTGGAGGTTTCCTTTAATGCTGTTTTTTTTAAACAGTGTACACAAGAGATTGCTTTTCTTGTTCATTCAGACGTACTCTGTTTGTCTCATTTCGGTTCATCATTAACATGTTGTTTTTGTTAGTTTAGCTTTCGATGAGACTCTGGCATATTCTAACGTTTTCTTCGTTACTATACTTCTGACCTACGCCACTTATGCAAATATTTTCTCTCTCATTTTTTGTTGTTGCTTCCCTTATTGTTCTTCTCTACGGGCTTTTGTTTGCAGATTTGTTATACGTTGCCGCCTGTGTATTAAACTTGTGTTTTGTTTTTTTTTGTATAATGCGCGTGAGAGTGTGTATTTATTAACTTAGAGCAAGTGTTTTTATTTTGTTATAGTGTTGTTTTTGCTGTACTGCTGCTGCTCTCAGTGTGAACCCGACACTAATTCCTAGCGTTGTTGCTGGTTGGTCGGTACAAAGAGCTGGCATGCATTATTACCGAACGCTAACTGTGGGCCTCAGTAACCGTCGCCCCACCAGTCAACACCATTGCCGCCATCGTTGTTGCTGTAGCTTCCTCCATAGCTTCCACCGCCAACACCGTTGCGTCCGTAACCGTCATCACGTTCTGCAGGATTATAAGATAAAACCCGTTAATATTAAGCATTAGAATATGATGCACGGTTAACTTACCACCATATCCACCGCCACCACCGCCGCTATAACCACCACGGGAACCACCACCACCACCACCACCAGCACCGCCGCCACCGCCCATTGGGCGATGATCGCGTGATCCGCCACCCGAGCGGGCACTGTTCTGCTGACGATAATCTCGTGATCCGAACGCCGATCCACCACCACCGCGCTGTACTCTGCCACGACGATTTCCAGCGTAACCGCGGCTGTTGGTCATGTCCTCCAAGAAACTGGGAATTTCTTGTCCCGTCTCGGCAAGCAAACGCACCAACCCGTTAGCTACGTTGCGATTTTTCTCGTTAAAGAAGGACGTTGCGGTACCGAGATTACCCATACGGCCGGTACGACCGATACGGTGCACGTACTCCTCCACCTCGGCCGGCAGATCGAAGTTGATCACCTGCTTCACATTCGGAATGTCCAGTCCACGGGCGGCCACGGCCGTCGCGACCAGGATCGGACAGCGACCGCAACGGAACAGACGCAGCGCCTCCTCACGCTCGGCCTGCGTACGATCGCCGTGGATGCTCGTGACCGGGAAGTTGTGGTTGTACAAAAACTCCTCCAGCGAGTCAGCCGCCTTCTTCGTCTCGACGAAGATCAGCGTCAGACAGTTCTCGTCGTCCCCGTCGTTCAGCTCCTTTATGTTCGACAGCAGATCGAGCAGATGCGAACGCTTAATGTTTTCCTCCACCCAGAAGATCGTCTGCGTAATGTTGACGGAGGTCGAGCCAACGCGTCCGACGGCCAAGAAAATGTAACGGTAAAGGAAATCGCTCGCCAGCTCCTGGATCGCTTTCGGGAAGGTGGCGGAGAACATGAGCGTCTGACGCTCGCCCGTCACCGGCATGCGGCTTTCCTCAACGATGCGCCGAATCTGAGGCTCGAAACCCATGTCCAGCATGCGATCGGCTTCGTCCAACACCAGGAAACGGATATTGTCCAGCCCAACCTTTCCGCGCCCAATCATGTCCTCCAGTCGACCAGGTGTTGCCACGATCAAATGACAGCCGCGCTCCAGATCGCGCATCTGGTCCTGCGTATTGTTACCACCGTACAGTACGGCCGGGCGCATACGCGATCGATAGCAGAACTTTTTCGACTCTTCGAAAATCTGCGTCGCCAACTCGCGGGTTGGCGCCAGGACCAGCCCGAGCGGGTACTGCTTGCGCCGATTCATTGGCCGGTTCGGTGGCGGTGCGGCCGCTCCATGCTTGTACATCTGGTTCAGGATCGGCACCAGGAAGGCGGCCGTCTTACCCGAGCCCGTCTGTGCGCATGCCATCAGATCCCGCCCAGACAGGATGATCGGGATGGCGTACTTCTGCACCGGGGTCGGTTTGTCGTAACGTGCCAACTTTATGTTGCTATCGATAATCTCTGTCAGCTCAATGTCGTCAAAGGTATTGATATGCCCAGGCACATCTTCACCCGTCGCCTCCACGGGAATATCTTCGTACTTGCTGAAATTGATACCGGTGTTACCGTGTTTGAACAGCTCCGCCTCCAGACGCTCGTCCCGCTCGGTGAGCACTGTATAGTCGATCTGACCACGCCCGGATCCACCGCCGTATCCTCCGCCTCCACCACCGCCTCCTCGTCCGTCACGCCGATCGGAACCACTCGTCCAGCGTCCTCCACCGCCACCGTTCGCTCCTCGATCGTAGAACGATCTTCCACCAGCGCCTGCACCTGCGCCGGCACCGGTACCGGCGCCGCCACCACCACCACTGGCACCTTCGCCGGGGCCTGTTCCACCGCCACTACCGACACTGCCCGGTCCGGGTGGGCCCATTGCCGCTCCCGGTTCCGGCCAGCGATCGTTTTGTGGCGGCCCGTCCAGGGGTCGATCACGGCCAACGGCTGGAGGTCCGCCAGCCGGACCACCACGAGCGCCACCGTACGACGACCAGTTGTCCCGGCGATCGCCTCCGTAACCTTCAGAATTCTGATAGCCCCCATCCCCGCCGCGCTGAAAGCCACCTCCTCCGTCGCGTCCATTGTTGAAGCCCCGGTCGCCACCGCCGCGGCCATAGTTGCCGAAGTCGCCGCCCCGTCGATCGTTCTGATAGCGGCCACCACCGCCTCCACTACGCCTATTGAAGTCGCCTCCGCGATAGTCACGATCGCCGTAGCGCCCGAAATCACCGCCGCCCCGATTCCGGTTCGAATCACCGCCGAATCCTCGTCTACCACCTCCGCCTCCGATACCGCCACCGCTTACAGGACCTACGCCGGCACCGGTATCAGCAGGTTGAAAGTCGCCACCACTATCAGCACATTCTCGCAATTGCGGTGGAACGTACCGCCCGGCCGGATGCTTAGGATTTCCGGATTCTGGGTTGCTGCCTCCGCCGCCGCCAAGTTGCTGCTGCTTCTGCTGCAAGTCCAGACCAGCAAACTGCAATTGATATAGGAAGAAATTTATTAATATTAGTTTTAGAAAAACTACTTTCTCAAAATATAATTTGAATGTGTTTGATTCTTTAACCTAACCCATCACAGACCACCACATAAAAGAACACACGTTTTGCATGACGATACAGCCCCTCTCGAGAGAGAGGTTCCAGTCAAATCCAACCCCAATGTTAACATGCACAAAATGGCCCAACGCCAAACAGGCATGGGAAACGAAGAATCAAGTACTCGTCTGTTCTATACAGACTCTCCTCACCCACTTCCGCATTTCGGTCGTTGGGTAAAGCGTTTTGTCAGTACCATTTTGCCAAGATCGATATGTTCGGTTCGGTTGGTCCCCCTTTGTGTGCGAAACACGATCATAAGAGAAGCAACAAGCGAAACGCGAAATGGAATGGAATAAAAGAAAGGAGAAGGATGGTTAAAATGGCCAACATTGGGAAATAGATGGAGCAAACGTGAAAATGTGTATGGTGTGTGTGTGTGTATTCGCGGCATCGTTCATTGTCCATTTGTTCGTTCGCGTATCAACCAACCATACACAGAGCGGTCGTGAGGCGGGCATAAAAAGCAACGCGGCAAAACGAGGTCATTAAACTTGACAGTGGTGGTAAAAAAAAAAACAAAAAAGCTACGCAAGCAGGGAGCGACATACTCTCATCATGGACGTCTTTTCTCGCTAACTTGGATAAACCGAGAGATCCGCGCGTCGCCTTAGTGTTGTGCGCGTTTTGAGTTGATTCATATGCCGAATGGCACTGAAATTAATTTTTGAAGCGCACGTGAGCTTTTTCTGACGCAAAGAAAGCGTTTATATTATGCAATAATTTCCTTAGTAATGTAATTATTCTTCTTCCCAGCGACAAAACAGTGAAAATTATTTACCTCACGGTACACGCTATTAAAAGGCTACCCAAGCGCCCTCTTTACAGAAAGAAAACGATTTCCTTTTTGTTTCATTTGAATTAATTCCATACACCTCGACTATTGATGTCAAGAGGACGAGCACAAAGTATTGATGCCGGGCTTTAACAACACCATTCAACATTCATTTCCGCAACGTGACTGACGGTGCACGCGCGCACACACACTTCTAAACTTCTAATGGGAAAGTGCTATGGAGGGAGACGTTATCACGATCCTTTCCCGTGTCATTGATCGAACACCAGCAGTAGACGCGACGCAAAGCACACCCCGCACGGCGTGTGTGCTTTTTGCTTGCGCGTGCCACTTCTCTCTCATAAAGCAAAACGTTAGCTGGCTTTGACCTAGAACTGCGCTTGAGAATTTAGTCCGCGCTCAAGGTACAAGTATACATACAACACACATTAGCCAATATTAGTGGTAGTGATCAAACAAGCTTTAGGTGTAGTAGAGGTTTTAAAATGGACCACGGCACGATAAGAGGGGAATACCGCGAACGAAAATGCATGGACACCGTTGCATCCGAATACAGCCAATGATTGAGGCGCAATTTCCATAAAAACATGCTTCCAAATGGCCAAACTTTTAATTCGAATTGAGACGGCACCCCGCGTACTGCACATATGCGCCGTCGCCTGCTGTAACTGCGGCGAGAGCAACTTATGCGTTTTAGAGCTCAAATGACAACTGGGACAAAACTTCGCAGTTGTTGCGCTTTGTTGTGGAACTACGACATTAATTTTACACATTTTACATTTCACTCATTTACGACATTAAGCGCACTCGTACATGACGAATTGCTACATCATAGCGAATCGCAATTAACGTCAGCATCGGTAGGATTGTTAGGACTTATCAGATTTGCTTTCTTTTCACTGATCCACTTGATAATTTTACCTTGTCTTAAAGAATGAGTACACTAGTTAAAAATGACGATAATGATTGTTACTCATGTTGAACATGATTTCCGAATGGGAGGGCATGGGCAAGAGAGACTCGGAAACGGGAGTGAGAAAAGGTGTCAAACACACGCACGGCAACAGCAGCATCGTCATCTTTGCATCACCATGGTGAAATACACACAGCGATGCGATAGGACAGGGTGACTCAAAAAAAAAAAATGTGGAATGATTCACTGTACTCTTCACCATCAATGCGTGAGTAATCAAGTGACTGCTAGCATAAAGCTTAAGTAAAATTTTACGATGAAAAGCAATAGAGATAGACAGAGGAAACACATTTCGGAAGATAAACCCTGATAGTAAAAGAAGTTAAGCGTTAAATGGGAGAGCCACTACACTCGCTTTCTGCTCGCGAAAGCTGTGTTACAAACTACACAAGCATAACCACTACCTTCATATGCGCGCACAACACTGTACCGATGGTGTGTGTACCGCTACAATCACTATCCCAAGCTTACACACTTACTACTCAGAGGAACAGTTCCAATGTAAAAGAGGCCAAACGTTTTTCTCATCTCGTAATGGCAGCTCTAGTTTCAGTATGTAATTCTTTTTTGCTGTAGCAACATAACCTATTGTGCTTTCATGTGGTTGCAGTTGGCGAAGACTTACGACCAACAAACGGAGAATTTCTATCGTTATTTTATACATCGCCTATCTATTGGCGAAGAATTACATAAATGAAGAGTTATCCGGCGTGCAAACACCGCTATCGATTTCCGAATGACATTGCGCAATCCAAGAAAAGTGCCTTCCTTGGTACATGATAACATGCCATTTAAGGGAGGTGGTACGTGCTTTTTAAATAATCCCAGAAACACCATCATCATACGGCAACCTTCTGTTCGGTAGATAGAGGTCGTGGAAGGATGAAAAAGACTTGTACTACTCTCCTCCCCCCACAATATGACACATTTCTCATCCAGTGTCAGACAGACGGACTTGGTCGTGCCATAACCACCATCAAATCACCCTAACCTAACAAAGAAGCACACCGTCGTCGCGATACCGCGCGACAAGACCAAGCGTCTGAATGTGTGGGTAGGTCATAGCGTGGAAAAAATCATGACGGTGCGCATAAAATGCACGCGAGAATGAATCCTTGACATAGAACGCACTTAATTCTCGTTGTCATTTCAGTGTCCTTACACTCACCCACGCACGCCCGCACGAAAAACACCTACCGAACTTAAGCAATTTGATTTCTCGCATCCCAAAAATTCCCTCTCCTTGGTGTTTGTACATACCTGCTGTTCTAGACCTGTACCATTTTGGTTAATAGCATTACTCATATTACAGTGAGCGTTCGTATGGTTTTGTTGTCTTCCTTCCACCGTAGGATATGGGATGAAAGTTACAATTGGAGTAGTCTTCTTTTGCAGTTAAGCGATAACTTTTACCGAACAGTTTCACTGAACACACACACTAGAGTTATGTGGGTAGAGTTTTACAGAAGGTTATTTAACCATCAAGTTCACAGCAATTTTATAATTAAAAGTTCACAAATTGTTCCGTTGAAATTGTCTTTTAACAGTGTCCTACACAACACACTTCAACAGTGTTTGCACAACACAGCACAAACTTAGCAATACTGTTTTCTCACTTGATTTAAAATAAGTGTGTGCACTCACTAAAGCACGTACACACTCTTAGCGTCGCGACACGGCTATCTTTGATATTCAATGCACCACCAGACGCACACATGCATACATACACGCGCGCGCACACAATTGCAGGGTAAAAAAACGGATGCTGCTAATGCTGCTGCTTCCGCTTCTTCTTATGTTGCTCCGACGAAGGAAGGGAAAAGCTTTCCGCTGAAATTAGAACAAAAGTAACACCACAGTTCAGACAAAAGGAAAATTATTTTCGCTTATAGAAAATGGTTGATTTAACACAAAAGCAAGCCGCTTTTTGTCACTCTAAAGGAGATGGAGGAGGTTGTGTGTTGAATGCTGCTTATTGTGAAAATTTACAACAGCGTTCTACACTTTTTTTCTTTTCCTATTGAACGCAGGTCATGAAAATGGGGTCATCATCCTTCTGTCACACGGGTTTTACACACTCTCGCTATTTTGATCATTTTTCTTCACTGCTCTAAAACGTATTGTAACTAACAGTACCTTTGTGTAAGTTGCGCAAACGCTTTGTAGAAATATGCAAGGCAAACAAAGTTTGCCTAAAACCTCGTTTCGACTGGTAAAAATCTCCGCAAAAATAACGGTCAAACGCGGCGTACCGCTCTACTACGACTGCCGACGTCTGAAACCTTTTCCGACTAATTCGACCCTCCATTCTTCGCCTTGCTCAACTAACTAACACTGCTGATTCTTCTTCTTTCTTCTGCCCTGGCTACTATGCAGCTTTTCTTCTTCTCGTCTCATTCGCTCGATTCCGTTGTTCCGTGAGGCCAGACGTTGCTTCTTTTGTTCAACCTTACACACACACACACACATACAAGCTAACACATTCATACTTGAAACGTGATCTTGCTCAAACACACACCGGTCTACCACTTTACTGTGTGCGTGTGTGTGCGAGAGTGTGTGTGAGTGTGTT
>KB677380.1:0-18659 GCA_000349165.1 Anopheles christyi | reverse complement strand
CTCGCTAGAGAGGGTAATTAAGCACCAGCACTGCCAGCCCCCCATCATGTTGGGACAGAGGGAAGCGAGGGAAGGAAAACAACATGTAAAGTAATTAACTTAGAACACAGAACACACGCTCGGGATTTGGTGTTCGCCGTCCGACTTGAGATGCCGCCGTGCAAATATGTATCAACGCGCTTTATCGGACACAAACACACGGGAAAGGCGGTGCCGTACTGGAAAGTTGTTGTTTTTGTTTTTTCGTGTGTTTCTGCCGATGTGAGCATTAAAGCAAAAATCATTTAAAATGCACAAAAAGCGTATGTAGGAGAGAGAGAGCGAGAAAGAAAGCCCGTTGAAGCGATGGCAGGTTGCATGTGTAAAATCACCTCACTTTGAAACGTTAATGAATGAATAAATTCAAGAGTGAGTAAAGCGTGAAGCATGCATTGCCTTGCGCAAAAAATAAGCGCTCCTCACGCTCCGCCAAAAGAACGGGGTATAGAAGCATCTTCCCTCAAAGCGATCGCGAGTAATCTCAAGCTGTTTGCTTATGATCTCGCTTCTACCTGCCATAGCTCACCAACCGGTTGCATTTCTGCCCATAATTTCAGCTCCATTGGCCACAACGGAACGAACTGCATTCTTCGGAGCAGTTGGGTTGGGAGGGCGGGGTGGAGGGTTATTGTTTCACTGCATGCAATCTTTGGTTTAGTGCAGAGATCCATCCATCCAGCCGCTTGGGACCAGCCTTCATGCAATCGTCTGTGGCCAACGACCAGCACTGCACTGCCAATTATCGGACATCGGTTCACTGGACGGACGGACTCATCATCAGGCAGCGTATCGAGAGATCGGAAGCTAGGCAGAGATAAGTGAGCCCACCGGCTCTGCACGAGCTGTCTGACGAAACTGAGGTAGCTTTAGGTTTTTGGTATGGTTGTGCTTTATGAGTAAACCTTGCTCCCAAAAAAAATCATTTTCATGTCTGGAACATCTTGAAAGCATTTACCAATGAATCTTCGGTAATGATCAAAAGTATGATTTTTAAAGTTTTCGGTTGAAGCTCTCCCAAGATCATGTGAAAAACAGCTAATGCTAATTGGACAGATTTGCCTTGAGATAAAGATCCTAAAGATCCTATAAAATATCTGCGGGAATAGCTGAATATCTCAAGCAAGCTAGTCTTTCATTTCTCGGATGCCACAGCTATTCTGTTCATCTAGCAAACCTCTTAGAATGTAAGGTAAAAATAATTGTTTTGAATACCAATGTGAGCGGTATTGGACACTTCTGCAACAGGGTTTAGCGTCGGATAAGCCGGTAAATAAGTCGAAAGATTATGAAAAAGATGCTACTTTGAGATATTGAGCTATTCTCACAGATATTCTACAGGATCTTTAGGTACTTTCAAAGCTGTCCATTGGTCACGTCATTCGAGTGACACTGATCGATCTGGTTTGCAAACTTTCTTTGGAAATTTCACCTGCTATTGAAGTACATCAGCTATTACATTTTAAGCTCTAAAAATGTCCACACTACTTATTAATAACTCGGATGAATCCATCATATCACCTTTACACCTTCACTAGAGGGTATTATCCTATCTCCTCCAATCAATGTTGGAAATGACTTGGAATAAAACACTCCTACACAAACACCAGTAGAGGATGCTCAAAAATTCACGGTCGACAGATTCGCGTCGCCAGGAACTGACACAAAACCAAAACCGGTAAGAAAGCAGAAGAAGCGTAATCTTCATCGGCAGGAAAGCTCAGCTCAGCGATCAATTTTGCACGGCCCCATAGCGCCCACCGGCCCCAATCGCAAATTGCATCCTATTTCACGTCACTTAGCTGTTTAGCGCATCCGGTGGAAAACCGATTTCCAGTGCCCTTTCCAACCCCCCACCCCTTCGGAAATTCGATCAGTCGAACGAAACGAAATGCTCGGAGGAGTTGGGTTGACAACAGCCAAAACACAAGACGAACGGAATACATTTTCCCTCCCTCTCTTTCACTAACTCATTTAAGACAGACGCGACATGGATCTTCCTTTTTTTTACTTTGTTTTGCTGCTGTACCATAACTGCAAGGTGCAAAACAATCCGTGAGCAATCCGTGGTGGTTCAGGACACGCATCTAATCATCGTCAACTCAAATGGCGACACCGATGTGTGCGCAACTGTAAAATAAGCGAATGGTCTAATGGTTAGCCAGGCCTATTAGAGGCACTTTTTTTTAGATGCACACACTCGAACAGCAACAAACAACAACAACAACAAAACACACCTAAGCGGTATCAGTATTACACATAAAGTGGTTGGAGAAATTGCACCAATTTGCCAATTCCTTTATTGGTGGTACCTCACCTCGTGCCGTGTACACACATTTCACACGCACGTCTGCTTTTCTCTCATTTTTATACAATTCCACCTAATAACCTTTTTGCCGATACTTTGAGCGGCCCGATCGCGCACATCTAACACATTCGTGGTGATTGATGTTGTAAAAAAAATATATCCCGCCTCACACTAGAACACTTGGAAGTTTGCGGTGTGGAAATAAAATATCGTTACGTCGGTTTTGCTCGAGACGAACTTAATGGAAAGAAATTCTAAATCGTCTGACTCATGAGCATCTTAAATTAGGCAAGGGGCAATAAAACAATTTTCCGCTAACAACAACGTACTAATGAGTTGCAAACATACTTAAATTATCGCACGATCACAAGTCGCAGTAGGAAATATTTATGTGAATTTATAGCAAGCTTTTTATTGTATATTAAAAATCAACGTTAGCATTGGAACATCGTTTTGCCTTTAAACAAATACTTCTAGGTCAACATGAGCGAAAGGGCGGCTGCTCATACACCTGTCCCGAGGAGATAAACACAAAACCGGCCGGCGAATGACGATGCAAATGCTCGCCGATCAACGCCCCTCACTCCCCCATGGCAACGATCAATCCTCTTCAAGCATGCCCCTGAACCTACACGGATCTTTCAAGCTAATTTCCGTGATCCGCTTTCTTCGATAAGCGATGCTCTTATGTCCATGTGCTCATCAACCTCGCCTAATGAGCAGTGGAAGTGAAGCTGCTGCTGCTGCTGCTGATGTTGCCTTTCTTAATCATAAGATGCGGACGGTAACCTCACCTCTCCACGGGGCAAGTTTTCACCCGCTGATGAAATTGACAGCTGATGAACGCCCGAAGAAGAATACCCTACACATGACGTTTCAAAGGACTTGGAAAGGAATTCCGAAGGATCCGAGGGTGCCCAAGTTCCTCAAGTAATGGACGAGATTTATGTAGACTTTACACATTACCTTGCTTTGGTCATCGGGGCACGTGTTTGCGAATGGAAAGTGCACCGGTTTTTTACATCGTAAACGTCTTTACACCATCGTCAATGAGAGGGAGAGCCGAAATCTTGTATACACTGGGAAGATTGAACAATGTTCAAGGTGTTGGAAGCGGTGTAACTCTTCCATTGTAGTTGCTACACTGAAGCGTTAATAGCCACTCTTGAAATGGACCGTCTTATTAGGTTGCGTCTTCCTTTTTTGGAGGAAACACAATTCACCAGGTTCTGGCGTTAAATCACTTTATAACTGTAATGGAATGCGTAAGATTGTTACGCACAAAAGAGGCAACAGTGTTTTGCTACCCGACAGACGATACAATGGACCAGGCGATCATAAGACAATTAAGCACGGCACATAGAAGTGGATGACTGGAGAGCTTCTGCATCTCTTTAAGGGTGTTGTTAAATTATAGACCAGCGTATATCAGACTTATCTACTTCTGGTGTGTCATGAAAGTGACGCTGGACAACTTAAATATATAATGACTTCTTCAATATTCTCTCCTTCTAATACCAAGCTCCACAGTAACACTTGAAGTCTCCATAAAATAGCCTTCAACTTGTGTTATCGGTTCATATAACATAAAAGAGAGATAGATAAAATCAGACTAGTTTACAGTCTTGATGGCCAATCTTTAGCATTATCGCTATCTCTTAAACGATACCTTTTAAAATGCACCATGAAGCTAACTTCCGTGCCACCTTAAGAACACCTCTTCTGCCCTCTGCCTTATCTGGGTCTGGGCAATCTAGTGCAAAAGTTTAGAAGAAATATTGCTGCAAAATCTGACTCAACACAACAACAACAACAATTCGTTCCCCTTTTGTTGCCATCTTCACGTGCTTCACACACATTACGCGATAGGGTGTGCACTCAAGAAAAGAAAGAAAGCAAAACAACACAACCATACAGCTATAGCTGTAACATAGGCATGAAAATTCATTCGTTCTTTTCCAACCATATTGCAAGCCTGATGCCTGCATAAAAACAATGTCGTTACGTTTCCTTCCTCGGACCGCCACAACCCGGATCCCCAACACACGTGCGACGGACACGTGGTGCAGCGCTGGATAGGAAACGGAGAAGCTAGAAGCAGAAACACCACAGTACACAATAGCGGTAAATGCATAATTTGTCCATCATTTATGAATTCATCCCCTTCTCATGCGAATCCCTGTCTCCCCTTGCACAGGGGCAGCTTACATCTTGTGGAACTGCGTTGAAAGAATCAAAACTCAGCATCTTGCCTACTTGCCGGCTTTGAAAACGGCTCACGAAATGGCATTATTTCATGGTACGCCCCATTCCGAGCTGTCACAATCCTTCATCTTCTTCCCTAACACACGCACATTTGGATGGAGAGCACAGGACAGGGAGAGAGCACTTTACGCTGGTATGTCGCGTGCCTTCAAGTCACCAAACAACACCGAAACTGCAGTTTGGATCGAAACGAAACTGGTACACGGACCGGCCGTTCATAGGGAACCACCAGTGCCATGAAGTGTTCACCAAGATGTTTGAGCAAACATATGTGCAACTTCACCCTAAACACAGATGCATTGGAAATTAAATGCACCAAATCAACGTGCAAGCAGAACTAGACTTTGTAGAACCGTAGCTGGGTGGAAGCAAGTGGAAACGTTAGACACTGTATCAACTAGTTTTTTTCTGTTAATGCTTCTCCGATTCCAAAACGCTTCACCTTGCAAGACGATACCAGATGTAACCAGAAAGCAAAACCACGAAGCTGCGGATCCGTTAGAGCGGATTTTAACGTGCGCTCCATCATGCAACGGCTTTTCACGATCTCTTTCACGATTATGGATTATTACTATCCATATCGTTACAAAAGTGGTAGCAGTTAAGCAGCGGTAAACGACTAAACGAGCCGCTTTTAGAATCGTTTGCTCTCGTTGGAAAAGCTTCAATAAAGGGTATTATAACGATGATGATCACGAACCAATCACACTTTGGTGGATCAGACGGTTTTCGAGTGGCGATGATTACACGTTTCGAATTATGTATCCTTTTGGGATGTAAATGCCTTTTTCATAAATGGACCACGCTCCCATACCGGGCGATGTAACACGTAGCATCTCCAATAAACAGTTCCCAAAGAAGCCTTCTTCTTCCTCTGAAGAATTTGAGGTTTTTGGACCAAATTGAATAACTTCTCAAATCGCTCTCCGGATTACTGCAGGATTACTGCATCACAATCAAGCTAATTGGTTTCGGTTGTGTTGTCGAATATCTTCACACCCTAAAAAAAAAGACACAACCCCTCCCAACCATATCCAAGCTAGTAATCCAGAAGTGTGATGCAATACTCATCCAAGCCGTCGCCAAGAAAGCGTTCTATTTTGCTTTCTACCAATCTGGCTTTAAGTGTCCCAGCATGCGCCTCTACGAATGTTTAACACCCTCGAGCGGCCATCGCGTCATTACAGAATGTTTGTGAACGAGCTGACCTAAAAATACAAACGTACACAAATCCATTAATTCCCGCCCAGTTCGCTGTTGCTGCTCTTACCCGTTCGTCTACGCAAGAAATTATGCACACCGTCCTGTCCTGTCATTACGCATATTACGGTATTACCGTAAGCAGAGACCCCGAAGGTCAAGGCAAGTTATGCGCAAACTACAACCCGCGCAAAAGGTAAACTTGTTCCGGGTCCTTTTCCTCGCCACATTCGCCAATGGGTGCGAGGAAAACAAGATTTCGCACGTGGAATGGAATATATGGGCGCAAATATCAGCCTCCGAGACTAACTCCCGGAGGAAGCTTTTCGCTTCTGTTGTTCACCCGGGTGTGTTAAACTGGTTCCAGGCATACCGGAACCGGTTTTGTGTTTTCGGGGTAGCAGCTCTGGCATTGGTTCGGTTTTCGATTGAGTTCTTTAAGCGGTAGACATCAAATTGATGAGATAGACAGGCCTAACCTAGATAAAAATCTAGTATTTGTTTCCTTGAGAAAATAGAAAGGTTTTCAATTTAAATTACTCCCTCAATTCCTCAAAACTAATTCTTGATCGATTCCGCTAAAAGACCCAAGAAACAAACGCTTGCCCAGACACCGGTCAATACCAGTCCCGTCCCTGTGGAGCATCTTTAGTGGAAGCGTAAAAGTAAAAGATAGCAAAACGAGCCTAAATCATTTCCTCCTTTCCCTTTTTTTTTCTCTATGCAAAAAACAACGAAAATTGATCATCTTTACTGCTGAGTGATGTGTTGTTGTTCGTGTAGTACTTACAGTGCGCTTCTTTCCGATGAGCTTATTTGTGGCTACGGCGACCGCTCGTCTATTGTTTCCGTCGATCGATTTGACTGTCGATGGAAAGGCAACCCGCCGTCTTTGATGGGGGATTTTTAGGCGATCGATTAAAGCTTTTCACAAAACTACTTCCGGGCGGGTCACAAACATGAGTACACGCTCACCACACACACACACACAAACGCTCAATACACAGTTAAAATCTGCAAGCCCATTTTCAGATGGATGGACAGTGGTCGGCTCTTCAAGAAAATTGCATTTCGCTTTTTTTGTTAACACAAAAACACACACACGCGTACTTACATAGACAATTCACTTTTTTCGTTTACTGTTTGCCTGTTGCTCGCAGTAGGCTGTGTGGGGCAACTGGATGGCGAAAAGGGAATTAAAGGGAGGAAAGCGAGCAAAACCCAAAACCGGCGGAATGAATTTTAAAATGCAGAAAAGGCGCACGTATACAGGGTTAGGTGGGTGGAAAACTCTGCGAGTCCCCCGGCGAGGCCTCTGACTTGAATCGTTTTCCAATCGATTATTTTTGCACCCAGTGGCGGTGGTAAAAGTGGGAGAAATTTTGCCGATATTTTGTTGCTGCTCTACCACCATTTAGTGAAAGGGAGCCGGAATAAAATAATGGAGGTTGGGGGGGGGGGCTAGGTTGGGTGGAAAGAAAAGCGTCTTGCAACAAGACAACCAAGCCTTACAATGAACAACTTCCTCGACCCGTACTCGGCAACACCTCTCCCAGACAATCGAATGCAACCAATTTGCATACGATTTATGAAATTGGCCTCTGCCGGTTGTGTAGGGCGGGAGGAGTTTTTGTTGCTGTTTGTAAGACTTTTCTTTTCTTTCTGTTTTCATCACCTTTGGATGCTCCCAAACAGATTAATGACTCGATTGCAAATAATTTGCTAGTGCAGGAGCATGTGTCTGTGTGTGTGACTGTATCTCTCTCTCTCTCTCTCTCTCTCTCTCTCTCTCTCTCTCTTTTCTGCGTATTATGGACGCGTTTCTCAGAAACGCCGCACACAACCTCTTGCTTGCGTAAAACGTAGTTTCTTGACGTTGTTTTGCACCACCCTCATCACCCATGACCCTGAACGCACTGAATTTTCTGGTCGGAAAATGACATCACCAAACCACCACCACCCTCACCATTTCGCAGAAGAAGGTTCACTGCAATCTTGCTACCGTCTTGCTCTATGGCAACGGTGTGCGCACACCGTTCCTCAATCACGTTAACCCTCTTTCGATTGCAACAGCTGCAATCGGGGTGGGTTCCCTTCCGGTCAAGGTTTGGGTGGTGGACTTATCGAGCTATGAATCATCAACGCGGTGGATGAAAACACCCTTTACCGAGACGGTTTGCCGATGAGGGTGACCATTTTCTTCCAGCAGGGAAAATATTTTATAGCACACGTACTTTGCAGCATACTTTTTTTCGAGTTTTCTCTTCCCTTATTGTCACAACAAAGGGAACACACACTTTTCATTGCACCAAGCACATATATGCACACGGAGACACACAGGCTTTTCTTTTCCACTCTCCAGCACCATAAACAAACTGATGCAGTTTAGTTCCTACGCATATTCATTCTTTTCTACCCTGCTTTCTTGGGATTGGGTGAAAGAGCCTACTTTGCAGGAGGAAAACTATGCACACGTTCGTTCGTTCGCTCGCGCACACACATACACAAATACTCGGCGTTGGCAAGGGTGCTGCCTCCCGTACGGAGCCAGTCACAGTGTGACAACGCCGGTTTTCTTCCCTTGTCTGGAATGAAAGGACTTGGTTCCCCCTGCCGCGTAGCTTCTCGCTGCGGAACGACATTCCTGCACCGACGTCATCGACGGAGAAAAACATTTGTTTCACCTTGAATGCATCTATTTCGACTGCTTTCCTTTGGAAGGTTCTATTGCGTGTCTAATGAAATCCCACGAGAGAACAAAATAAATGGGAAACAATTTGTCTCCAAACATGGGCCCTTTTTTGCTGTACAGCAGCGCACTTCAGGTTCCTCGGTTTTCACATACCTTTCCACACTATGAAGCTAATTTTTACATCTAACACTTTAATTCATCATCGAAAAAACACGGTCTTACATTCACGAACAAAGGTACAAAAAACAGTTCCTTCAAACTCTTTCCGGAGAGTTTTTTGTTAACTAAACACAGTCCAGACGATGGTCGGGCGCACGTCCACCCTTTATGCCTGCTGGAACAGTAATAGAAAAAAAGCATACACAAGCGCTGCAAAGTTGACAGCTATGCACTTGACAGTTCCGAGCTGTTCCCTCCCTACGCAAGTGTTTCGTTCATCCCCTTCACACCTTTTCTATAGAAACAAAACAACTTGTAACGCATCCAGAAAGAGATAGAGATAGCTATGGATGAATGGCGGCTCTCTTTGCACATTCCCTTGCATGCTTTTCCCATGTAGCTTTTTTAAACATTTTAATAGAACGACTTCAGAAGGAAATTTGGATTAAAAAATCTAGCATTAAACCTATACAAATAGTTCATTTTATTTTATGTTATCGATGATTGCTCATTTTTCGCCTTATCAGTTGCGTTACCTCTCTGTAGCGGCGTAACGCACCCATTCAACCATCTCGCACTGTACGCCGTACAGCTGCCAAATTAGCTTGCAACATAAACAAACCGCTGTCAGACGATGCACGAAAGCTTGCCCTCCGCTTCATTGCTGCAAAACATAAACATCGTATAAACTGGCTAAATAATGTTAACCACCTTGCTGCACGGACGATGTGTCCGATTAAATTGGAAATCGGTAGTGTTTTTAATGATGTCACTAATACTTTCGCACATTCGAATCACCCAGTCGTGTAAGTATTGCAAAACAGAACTAATGCTTGAAAGGCACAATGTTGATTTTGTGTTTGTACGTTTCTCGTTTCGTTTTCATCGAAATAGCCGTCAATTCCAACAATCCTGAAGTAACTGTAAGTAAAACAATGCCTAAATCGATACTAGTACTTAACTAATCCATTTTGGTTTCCTTTTAGCCTACAAAGCTGGAGAAAATCAGTTCCGACACGGATCGATCAGCCGTAACGATCAACTCGAGTGTACGCATCAACCTTTCTGTTCCCTTTCTTTTGGAACACCCCCATCTAAAGCACTTATTCATTTGTGTTTTTTTAGTCGAAATCATCCACCGACACTAGCCACTGTCCCAACGATACACTGTGCACCGACCTCCCAAACTCCTGCCTGCAGTGCACGTACAACCCGCAGTGCGTGTACGGTGCGGAGATTAACGTCACCTGCCTACCGAAAACGAACGTGCTCTGCCACGTGGACAAGCTGAAGACGGCAAGCCAGAACGAGATCAAGCGGACGATGATCTGCCGCTACTGCTACCAAACCGAGCGCTGGGAGCACAACTGCGAACAGAAGGGTGGCTGCAATTCGATCGATTCACAGTACAAAACGAACTGTACCGTACACCCGGAGCTGCTGTGCATGGGTCACCGCACGTTCATGAAGAAGATCCCGTGCAACTGGACACAGGGATACCGGTGGACGACGACACTGATCGTCAGCATTACGCTTGGCGGGTTCGGTGCGGATCGTTTCTTTCTAGGCCACTGGCAGGAAGGCATAGGGAAGCTGTTCAGCTTCGGTGGGTTGGGCGTGTGGACGCTGATCGATGTACTGCTCATCTCCCTGCACTATCTCGGTCCGGCCGATGGCTCACTGTACATCTAATAGTGCACTGGGATTATATCCTTCTAAATAGTCAGGAGCGAAATTGTGATACGAAAGTGTGAAATACAAACACACGAAACCCGGTTGGAGAATTAAAATTTTACGATTTTTTTTATTGATTTTTTCTGTTTTACAAGTTTCGACATTGTTTCCGTGTAGGGCAGCTTCTCACACGCTTCTTCACTTTGCAGCTTTACACGTTCCAGACCGAGTGATGCGTCAAACGATGGCCGTCTGGGAGTAGGAGAGAGTGTTGTGTGGTAAAGCATCACTTCCCGCCAAGGATCGTTTGTTCCATTGGGGGGACTAGAGGGTACATACACACACATACACGCTCATTCCAGCCGGACGGACCATCGTATCGCCGCACACACGTCATGTCCAATGAAACGTAATCGTCATCTTGCGATGTTCAATGCATTTTAAGATGTTCATGACGTTCAAAAATGTTGATGTGTTTCACAATCGCCTCTCGATTTGTTGTCCTCTCTCCTCGTTGCCGTGTTTTTTTTTTTTTGTATTTTTCGGGGTCTCATTATAGTAGTTTCATTTTATATATCTCTCTCCCTCTCGAATCATCCCCTTTTTTACCAACACGGTTGTTGTTACGATCGATCGAACCGGTTAGTTTATGTATTTCCACTACCGCACGTGTGCTGTTCTTCTTTAGTTTTATGTTGTATCAAACGTTCACACTACTGGTTCATATGCTTAAACATTAATAATGCTTCCCCCTTTTGCTTCCACTTTCATATTTAGAGATGTTCAATATAAGGTTGTATGTTTGTTTTTGTTTCCTTTTAACTGGTATTCTTGGTTTCACATCTTATCTTTTTTGCTATCTCCTTCATTTGCTTTGCTCCATACAACACACCCGTCGTTCTAGAAAAGGTGGAGTTTTTACTTGTGTTGCTGTTCTGGCTTCTAAGTGGCATTTCACATACTACGCATTGCATATTTTGTGTATATTACTTTTATATTCCATAGTATTTTGCTGTTCTCTTTTTTCGGGTACTTAGTCGCACACGCAAACTGGCCCTCTGGCATATTAAATTTTATCCACTTCACTGTATCTATTTTCTTCCCTCGTTTTTTTTTTGTTTTTGTTTGCTTCACGCATGTTACTTCTAGTACAACAGTGTAGTACTGTGTTTGTGTGTGTGTTTTGCTTGGTTTCCTTATTTATGTGATTTTCTTCATTGTTGAATATAGTAGTAGTTTGCATCATGCACATCATTTCTTCAATTCTTTCTCCTGTTTTTCTTTTTTCATTATTTTGCTTAAACGTTGTTATCGGTTGACTAAATATATGTATGTTTCTGCTGTAATAGATAATTTAATATAAAGAAAAACACACCTGCAAACGATCGTTTGGTTTTTTAACAACTCTACAGCAAACTTTTTATGGTGCTTTTGTCGAGCTGTGGGCAAGAGTTTAACTATTGTATTTCATTCCTGTGTGTTTGCTATTGTTTTGTTACTCAAATTTAATACCACGCTCATCAGCGTGGGGTTTTTTTTTTTAATTACTCATTTGCTTTGTGATAGAGCGGCAGCAGTGGTTCAATATGGTTTTATAAACTGACGTTCAATTTCATTCCGTCTCCTTCACACCCTGGTCGCTTACAGACAGTAAATGTATTTTTGTATGAATATTTTTTCAATCCTTTTTACTTTGCTGTTTCTCTCGCTAAATTTCTTATATATGTTGTTTTCCATTACTCACATTCGCAACTGTTCAAACCATGGTAATGGCTAAATAAAAAACACAAACCTTAACTAATTTCTAATAAAATTTGCCTCACCCGTGGACATAAGTGTAGCGGAGAAAGAAAAGGGTCCCATTTTGTTGGTACTTCAGCAAAAAGCTCACGTGTGTTGTGTGTATTGAGTCGGTTGATCGGTGCTGTTACACCTCCAAACGCTTACAAAACCCCCGCAGCAACGTACAGACGCACGATGCGCTCGAACGATAGAACCGCGCGTATGTCCGTTACACAGTGTGCCGCTACACGGTATATGTTTGGCTAATGCTAAAAATATCCTCCCGTTTCACTCACGAACACGCATACAGAGAATTGTTCAGCCATTGCTGTCTATTTTCAAACGAGCGCGCGAGCGCTTTGTTGGATGGAAACGCCTGATTAGCTACGTTTGTTAATTTTCAATATATGCCGGGCAAGCAGCCCTATCATTCTCCGTTACACAGGTCCCCCGCATACGGTGGAGGCGCACATGTTTTGGGACAGTATATAGAGGCGGCGGTATGTGTGTGTGCTATAATAAAACAAACAAACACAAAACTGTTTTTAAAAGCAATAGTTCAATTACAAACCATTTGTACGATCTTAAGCTAAGGTAAGGATGTAGCGCTGGTAAAAATGATACAAAGCCGGGGTTCATTGTGTTTTAATTTTAAAAAAAACGTCCGCACAAACACAATCAGGCGTAAGATTGAGCGGTAGAAGTAAATGACAATAATGCGTGAAATATGCAAAAAAAAAATCCAAAATGAGTCTCGAACGCGTATCCTTCGAAATGCGAAATATGTGTAGCAGATCGGAAACGGATTGAAAACAACTCCTTGGTGACGCTACTTCGCAGCGCACGCAACACGCGGCGGGATTGATAGCAAATGGCGGCCCACAACACGTGATCGTGATGGGTTGTACGCACCTGCGTTGTGTGCGCGCATCGCCTACTTCAATTATTCTTCCCATTTCCGTTTCCCGAGTCAGCGAGCTGCTTCAACGGTTCCCAGAGCCTGCTGTGATTTTTGCCACACTGTGTTGCTACCAGTTGCGCTTTCCCATTTTGCTCTACACACTTCTTGTCGTTTGGTTTTTTTTTACTCTTCTAATTTCAACTACCTCATATTTAACGCAAAACCAAACAAGAGCTTAACGATGATGTGTTTCCAGTTCACCTTGGTACGCTCAATGGTTTCTCTTCATTATTTAGTGTAGTGTAATTGCTAACACCTAACCTTCACCACACTACGAGGCTGGAGGAACAGAGCATGCAGCCGCCACCAACTAGAGTTCAGTGTTGGTTTGCCAATTTTTTCACTTTGGGGCACACTTTTAGTTGCAATTTTCCATTCTAACCTCGCCGTCACGCTCGGGTGAGGAAAGTGGTGTGGTTTTTGCCCTTTTACCACTCTTTTATCTCTTCCCCGCCCACTCATACACTTTTTCTTTTCGCTACTGTGTTATTTAACTTCAAAACCACGGTCAATTATTATTTAAAACTCAAACGCACTCTTATCTTTTACTCAAATTGTTGCCTGTTGGTTAATATAGCTTGCGCGTTGCATATTTGCAACTTCTGCCTACGCGCACAACACACGGGGCGATGCCGGGTCTAGAACGGTTTGCTTACTATATATATATATGTTAAGTGGTTTTCATTATTTTTGTATGTTCTTCTGTCAATCCGTTTTTTTCCTTTTGTTTTATCGCAAAGCCCAATATCCTGCTTTACCAGCAGAGGCCTTAAATCCGGCACGATATCGTTTGGCAAAGGAACATGTGCCCACAGATGGGTTAGAAAAATGTGTCTAAAAGAGGACCTAACATTTAAAAACACATCAGGGAGGGTTAAATAATGTACCGATTTCTGTGTGTCCTTGTTAACAGTTGTTGCAGTGTGTGAATGCATGGTACAGGAGATTTACTGCGTTAGTAATGTTAAAGAAGCTGTTCAACGGGAAAATGTGACAACACACTGAAGGTGCTTATACTTCCCTTAGACTGCTCTCAAAAAACACACACACACATCAGTGTAACAGGGAAACCTGGTTTCAAATATTCACTCAAACACTTCAAAAACCCGAACGAGTCCTTTCACTGCACTGATTTTTTCAACCTTTTCTATTCTAACGCTTTCAAACTCATTCCTCTGAATGTTTCCAATCTTGATTCTATCTTCTTTTTTTTTAATATGCAGCATCAGTGATGCATTCCTTCATATCGTATCCATATGGGGCATTCGCAGGCCCTCTTTCCCCTAGTACACTCAAAAGGATTGTTGTTTCAATCGTTCTCCTTTTGAGCAGATGTTCACTGAGGGGATAAGCACGTGTTGGCCAAAAAACACGTGGCAGCAGCAGCGACACAAAAAATGCTGTACTTGATGTATCAGATATTCTATCAATTAGTGATCTTGTTAGCAGGCTGATTACTGATATTTGCTTCCTTACCAGGGATCTTATGAAAGGGAAATACTAGTTTTGCTGTTAATAAGAATAGAGAGTAGAGGAACGAGAATGGCCACAACTAGCCACTCTCGAGCGAAAAGGATCTCCCACTATCCTCACTCACTGTGTTTTGCTTTTATCTTGTTGTTTTAAACCAATTAAACTCTTATTTATTACTCACACGGTTTGTACCGAAATGATTTTCCATCTATTGGTGGCCCGTTTATTTGCCTGTTTACCTTTGATTGTTTTGTGTAAACGATAAAGTGCAATGGTGTATGGTTAAAATTATTAAATCTTCATTTATTTTATGAATCCTTTCCTTGTTCTACTATTTCTCCGCGTCCTTCATTTCCTATCATTTATTTTATCGAATATTCTCATGCACCGAGACCGAGGACCACCGAGAGAACGGGGCGTGCGATTAGATAGTGTTAGCGCGCGCACACACATTCATTACCTTGGAGATGATTACATCGGAGGAGGCGGCGATTGTGAGATGGTCTCGTCGCATCTTCGAGACCACTAGCTTCTTCTGTTTGCCTTTCTTATTATATGTGTATATGCTCGCTTTGCTTACGGCGTTCGCTATTATGCTTCATTTCCTAACACACAAACATTGCACGGTAGTGGAACATAAAGATTTGGAAACGGATGCGTAATTCTTGATGGAAAGAAGCGTGGTGTTGTTCAATGCTTGTACTTACGCATTTCATTTCCCGTGGACCAGTGTTGGGGTGTTGTCGTTCGTCCACTAAAAATCGTTGACCGGGGGATGGTTGATTTACTGCGACACGATTCGAGAGAGATGTTCCTCGGTGCATGTTTACTAAAGGCCCTCGCGCGTTCTAATAGTGGTGTTCGTAGAGCGCGCCCGTCTCTGCTGTTACTTTCGAGAACGGATTACACCGCACAGGATGCGCGCAGGTGTGGTGGTGGTAGTGGTGATGATTTAGTGGTTTAGGAGTTTGTATTTTGTCAAACCCGTGCACCGCCTTACGCCGAGCTTTCGGTGGTCGTGTTCTGCACGGCGTTGTTGTTACCACCGGCATCGTTGCGCGGACGCTGCGGATTGCGACCGCGGCGCGGGAAACGGCCGCGTCCACCCGAGCCACGGCCCTGCATGCCGCCGCCACGGCGCGGTGCCATCTGTTCCTGACCGCCACCGTTCTGCTGATAGTCGGCCTGATAGTCCGGACGGTAGCCACCGCGGCGAGGTCCGGGCGGGCCGCCCATGCCACCACCGCGGCCACCACTGCGATAATTGCGGCGGAAGAAGCGACGTGGGCCACCACCACCGCGGCCACCCTGACCACGCATGCCTCCATTATCGTCCATCATGTTCTGGTCCATCTGGCCGTTGTCACCCATCACCATGTCGCGGCGTGGTCCACGGGGCGCCGGACGCGAGTAGTAGTTGGCGTATCCTCCTCGTCCACGGGGGCGATAGCGGCGGGGCTGCTGCTGCTGTTGTTGTTGTTGCTGTTGTTGCTGCTGCTGCTGCTTAACGGACTGCTGTTGCTGTTGGGGCTGGTGTTGCTGTTGTTGCTGCTGCTGCTGCTGCGGCATCGGGCCATCGTTCTGCATCTGCCCGTCACCCTGACCCCCCTCGAGCTGACCGTCCTTGCGGGATTGACCTGGTCGGCGCTGGCCACGCTTCTGCCACCAGTGCCGGAAGCCACGACGCTTTTCCGCCGCATACTGGCTGCCCTTCACTGGTTCGCCCTGCGGACCGGTCACGTTGGCAGCCTCGTTGCCCTTCTCGCCGATTACCACATCAAACTCGACCTGCTCACCGTCGCCAACCGAGCGGACCGCCTTCTTTGGGTTGTTGCGCGCAATCGCCGACTGGTGCACGAATACGTCCTCCTGCGTGTCGCCCCGGTTAATAAAACCGTAACCGCTCTTCACGTTGAACCATTTTACCACCCCAGTCACCTTCGTTGCAATAACCTCCTTCTGGGGCTGAATGGGCGCAGGGGTAGGGGTGGAGCCGGGCGCAGCACTAGAAGCCGGCTTCTGACCGGCATCCAGCGACGATGGGGCGGCGGCGGGTTGCGACTGTTGCTGCTGGTCACCGGCAACCGTCTGTTGCGGCTGCTGTTGTTGCTGTACTGCCGGTTGCTGCTGCTGCTGCGGTGCCGGCGCCTGCTGCTGTTCAACACTAGCCTGCTGGTCAGCCATGTTGGGAAAGAAACGTTCTAGAGCTTACCCCTTGCTTCACACTTCGCGTTAATGGCGGCGCGACAATGGTCGTCACTCGTGGGGGATGCGGGTGACCTGCTGTGCTCGACCGAAAGATGGCCACTCGGGGAGTTGTGTGTGGAACGACGGAATTTCGTCAAACCTTTCCGCTGCGCTGGTTGCTGCGACAATGGGTTACGATGATGTCGGTGAGAGAGAGAGGGGGGGGTGTTCTATAACCTGCACGCACCACTGTCTCGAAAGATTTTCGCTGGAGATGTAAAAGCTCGGATGTTATGAGCGCGATTCCACTGGGCCTGATGTTTTAACCTGCTGCTGCTGCTACGATGTAGAGTTGAACGCGGTAGTCATACTACGTGGGAGCGAGCGTTTTGGATGGTGAAAATTCCAACGTTTTTCAGTTCGCCATCAAGAAGCACATCACATTTCTTTTTTCGGCAAAACAAGGTGGTTAGATCACGGGTGCGCCTGCGGGATCAAAATGTAGCGAAACGTCAGAATGTCCAATCTGACAGCTCGCAGAACAGTGGGAGCTCGAGCACCGGCAACCACGTGTTTATTTATATTTGAGTTTTCAAATTCAAAATTCTACAGAGCATTCAATGGCAATCTGCTTTTATCAGGTAGTATTTCTCAAAAAAGAAGAAAACATTTAAATGCACACTTGCACATACTTTTTTGTTAGAGGAAATGAGCATCACACTTGCAAAAGGCCCAGCCGACAGATTTTTTCCCAAATATTCTTTCTTCTTGTCATCTAAGAATAATTTGCTTCTTTCTGCGAATATCGTAACAAGTTCTTATAATATCACCCAAAACACATTCTATTTGATTCAGGGCAATCTAATACACTGCTTGAACAATTCCAGCCCATTCCAAGGAATTTTAAATGTGGAAAATATACCGAAAATGGCAACCAACCAGACCGTGTCCTTTGAAATCCATACCATCGTATCTATTGATCTTGGGGTCCCGTAAAAAAGAGACCACATTTCTGTGTGGATGTCTTCGGCAGCATCTTCTTTGGCACACCAAAAACCGTTTTTGGTAAGATTCGATAAACATCCGGCTTTGCAGAAGCTGATGCATCGTGCTGCCCAGGAATGTCTAATGTTCAAGGATTTATTTGGCATCGAACTAATTCCACGACAATGGTGGTGACGGGTACTTTTGGAAAATTAAACTATCATTTCGGATGCTTCATTCCACTTTCCCGGTACAAATGTAATTTCATTTCTAGAATCAGTTTTTGTATGATTTTATTTATCTCTCTGCTCTGATTTGCGTGTATTATTAGCGATGTTTATAACTGTTCATTTTCTTCTCTCCTTTCTATTGAACCATTATCGCCCGAGGATTGAATTCAGCTATCCCGTTTTTATGTCTAATATTGGGATCAGGTGAAGAGAGTTGCACCTTCCAACTCTCTATTTCTCTCTCTGTTACATGGGTTACCATCGCCCTTTACCTTTTTTTGATTTCAACGCAATGTACAACAATTACAAGTACGATTATGCTTTTCTCACTTTTGATCCGTTTATTCTTCATGCTACTGCTGCTTGCATTTGTGTATCTTTTGTTTTGTTTTCACTTTGTATTGTTACTTTTGTATTTGTATCCTTCTGAAGGGAAAGTGCGCGTGTCACCTTTCTTCGCACCCATTTTGTAATATTTTACACACGTGCGTTTTGTTCGCGCAACTCTAACTCTCTCTCTCCATTACGCGAAATCCTCTTCGGTTCCGAGTTGCGTACTTTGATTAGTCAACAGAAAGGGGAAAGTAGGTAGAGAGTAGGTTGGTTGCATTTTCGCCACTAAAGGATAGGGATTATAGTTATAAATTAAACATTACAACATATTACTATTATATATTATCACACAAATGTTTTTTTTCTTCCTCTATC
>KB677369.1:0-18688 GCA_000349165.1 Anopheles christyi | reverse complement strand
GCCACTTTGTTTGCCCTTCCGAGCTCGCCTTTGGGATCCGACGCGAGAAGCCAACGGATTCAACAGAAGCCGCTTTCCGGTTCTCGAAATCATTCAACACAGCAGAGGTTTGCCAGCGGAATCGGCATGGTTGTATACCGGTACCGGTGTGTTGTACGGTCATAAATTAAAATCTTATCACAACCGATGACACCGACCGGACTGTTTGGGGGGTACACAGCAGCTTGACCACAGCGCCCAGACCAAGCAGAAGTATTAGTGGTTAAACAGTATCCGCCATTTCTAGGCGTCACTTCCGGGGACGCGCGGTTCACTTGGCGGTTTCATCGTTACACGCAATGGATGTCCGTGGATGGACAGAAGACAAAAAAAAAACAATCCCGGTCACCACCATCGGGATCTAATTATGTTTGCTCAGTGGTGGAATTTTTCGAACCACATCGTAAATTATGTCGACCGGAGGGTTTTTTTTCTCTTTTTCCACTGATGAATGGATGTCAAGACAGAGTAGAAGTAAACCGGTACGGGATACGCCTTTCAACGGAACCGTTTTCGAGAAGGTTGCCCTGTCCGGAGGTGCAACTTTAATGCTTAGTAATCGTTTAGTCTTTCGCGTTACAAAGAGCAAACTTTGAAGCTGTGTAAAATTCTTCATCTGCATCAAAATGTACACCTTTAAAAAAGGGGTAAACAGTACTACAATTAATGACAATATTTTCTAAACATTATCCCATAATCACTAACGAGGCTTGAACCGTCTCTGAGGATGAAGTTTATCAACTAATGCTGTAAACTTTACCTTCAGTTACATCGTTGTGTCCAATCGATTCAACCACTCGTTCCATCGAATGGACCGGCATCGATATGCTGCACGGAAGGGAAACCTCTGTTCTGCCCCGTATGCAGCGTCCCCTTTATCGTTACAGCTAGTAGCTAAGACGCCCATCGTATCGCATCCTCACTATTGTCTGCATTGTACTTAAGGGCCCCAGGAAGCCCTCTTCGCCTTGCGCAAAAGGGAGAGAGAATGCAAAAATTAATTTGCACCAACTTTGAACAGACCGGCCAGGCGTCACAGTCAGGTGATTATTTCGTTCGATGAAGTGTGAAATCTTTGCCATACATAACACCGTGCAAAATTGACATTCCCCGCACTTTCCACATTCAAAATCACATCACTGGCTTTTGTGCTGAAATAAACGTAATTTTCAAATCACGTTGTACCCCAGAACGCAGCCACTACTAGGCGGATGATGGTGGCTGCGTACTGCCACCGTTTGTGTTGCGCAAATCGCACTACCGCTAGGAATTCACTGGAGAATGGCACTCGGAAGACGCTTTAATTGAAATAACGACACACAATTAGTAAAATTCTGATGCGGTGGCAAAACGCCGTGCTTCTTGTGAAGGTGATACAATACAATACGAAGATAGAAGAAGCCCGTCAAGGAGGTGTTTAGAGAAGTGTGCGATCGGTACCAACGGAACAATGGCGCAAGCCATCGTGTTTAATTACTAAAGCTAAACGACTGATTTGGCATCGCAAAGGGGAAGGGTGGAGAGAGGGTCGAGGACGATTTGACGCAGCGGAAAACTTTCCAGACACATCAGCGGCAACTGGGTAAAAACCGCAACCCATCGCGATGCCTGGTAGAGGAAAAATCGAAAGTGATTCGATTCCACAAGCCGGAAGCGAGATAAAACAATGGAAACACGTGCTCGAAAATGCTTCCAAATAATACGAAAAGAATTTGATGTTATAATAATTTTCCGTTGGCTTAACGGAACACTACCAGTACACACCTCCACCAAACTGAACTGGATAGCGTATCCATCCAGTATGTCTCATCAAATACTTTTAATTCGCTCTGTATCAACTTTCTCTCAACGATGGGATGGCGAAGTAAAACGTATGGTAGAAGGCAAAGGGTCGTCGTTCGTTCTTCTCTGATTGTTTGCACAGATGCAAATTAAACAACAAAAAAAAAAGAACACCCAACATTCTCCTCTCCCACGTGCAAAAAGGCAAATCATTTAACTTTCCTTTCGTTGTGCGAAAAATCCCTCTTTGGCCGTATTTCGTTTGCAATCAGTTGTAAGAAGACTTTACCTTTGAGGGAGCACGTAATTTTTGGCTTCAGCGCATTCCGATGACTTGGGACGTCTCGTTCGCTGAAGGACGTGATGTGTTTGTTTTACTTCATTTAATTTAAGAATTTCCAAAACAATGGAGAGTTGTAAAGATAAGATTTATCACACATTTATGTAGGTTGAAATGTTACCGGTGTGCTTAATTGAGTGGTTTTTAGTGGACTTTTTCTTTCTGGAATTAATTTTAAATTTTCAATGTTGAAAAAGGCCATCCGAGTTGGGTAAAAGATGTAGAAAAAAGAACATAAAACGGATTTACCCAAACAGTGTAGCAGGTTTGACATATCCTCCTATCGCACACATAAATCATATCCTAATCGTGATTTTTTTCGCGTATGATAGAAGCATTTTTTGTTTTGCAAATGTAAGAGACTGGAAGAATAATATTTACACTTCTAGATTCTGTGCGCTGATGTACGACCTAATGTACCAATGCAAATCGGTCCATCATTACACTTGCCACCAGCTAGGGTATGGCGGTGATGCTACTTATTCCCTACTTATACCACTATCATACGACATCCGGTAAAAACAAAAATACACTTCACTTCTCAAAAGTACCAACGATGCATCCGATGTAAGGCCAAATAGGGGTAGCATATGTTTGTCTTGGCTGTGGTTGACTGTTCCGGCATTCGGTTGCGTCGACGATGGCGCATTGCACGAGAATCGTACATCATCCTTTCGCATTGTTGCACCTGTGCAGCCGAAAGGGATGCATAAGATTCGTCCTTCTTTTTCTCCAATATTCTTCAACCGCCAGCCGATGTCACCAGTCAACAGTCAGCCCAGATAGTGCATTAGTGCTACCGATGGAAAATGGAAACGACTTGACTCAATTTACCAAACCCGCTTATCTCCGCATTCGCATATTGTGTTTGCTCTCCTCCTTCCTTTTAAAGCATTCGATTTTTTCGACAGTTTTTGGACACTTATTTGTTTGTACTTTTCAAACACACTCTTTCGTTCACTTCCCGATAGAATAGGACGGTTTACTTCCAGAGCTTTACAGCATCATATCTGGAGTACATCATGCCTTGTTTCGATAAGAGTGAAGTAATATTTTTTACATAAACTACTTTATAAAGAAAAGAAGATAAGATGTATAATTATGATTGTTTAAGAGTACGTGACGTAAAATAAAATTAGTGAAATAGCCAAGTACTGCACTTTATCTGGTAAGTAAACCTTATGAACTGTTGCTTCATACACGATTCCCACACTATCCAGCAAAACTCCTTTTGATTCCAATTGTAAATTGCTCGGTGTCAATTTCGTACTTAAAATAATCCTGTATCCTCTACGAACCCTGACGAGTGTGCATCTTGATGGCTCCCCTCCATTGTATTTAGAGGAAGCGGGTCAACAAAGTTTGATTGCGGAACAACTTTATCGATAAGTATCAACATGACAGCAAAAAAAAAAGAGGGAGCACCCCATTTTCCCTCGTACGGAGCGACACCCATGAAATGCATCCTTGAGAGTAGCTTAGCCGAACAAAGAACCAGTGGTAACCTGCTTATCCCGACAATAGACCATTGAGCGGTGCACGATTCCATACAACCCACACGTACAACAATGACACACACACACATCCTAAGCGTATCCTTCGCAAGATCACCTTTGAAGAAATGCTGTCCGGAATGGCTCGGATTTTCTTCACATCATCCCCGCTACTCGGTGCATCGTCTTTTCGGATGCTTTTATATCCCCCTGCATCTCAAACACTCAATGCCGCCCCATTCGCCAAACTTCAAATGCACTTGCCCATAGTTTGCTAGAAAATAGAAATAAAAATGAATACTGCAGCATTGGAGCATTGAAGACGTTTCTGGGTTTGCGAGAAGTCGCCGAGCAGTGCTTTTTATTCACCTTTAGAAAGAGCTGCATTTTTTCTTTTATTTTCCAGCTAGGACATCATCCATCAACTGCTGTCCATTTGGAAAGGAAGGAGAGCTTACACAGTTTTAACAATTCCACCTTCGTCCACCACGTCCACCCATAAGTTGTGTGCATTTCATTGTCAGTCGTACTGCTGGCTGCTTAGCTATTCAGCCACTTCTCTCTATCTGTTGTGGCTAAAAATCGTGATCTCCTCATCCAAAGTGCATCATCACAATAGAGCTGATGCATTTCTATACGTACAACAATAGACAGGTAGTGTGGGATGGGACAAAGCAGAGTACACATTTTTTTGCAAAATGAAAACCTGCGCACGTGTGACCAACTGAGGAATCGAATTTGTCTTGGAAGTGTCACAAACTCTTTGTGTGTATGTGAAGTGTATATGATTCCACTCCGATTTAATTACGGTACGGTTTTGGTGCTGCAAAGGTAAAAGTTTAGAAAAAAAAGAATAGTCACATGGCACATGAACTAATTTAGCTACTCTTATATTCTATGGTTTCCAGACACCATGATGCATTTCGCTTACGTATACAGTTCCTCATACATTCTCTTCAAAGAGAATTCTTGAAATGATGATTTCTTCTGTCTTCCATTGTACATAGAACATGAACAAATATGCTCCGTTGGCTCGGGTGTCCATCGGTAAGCTCCAAATAGAGTGAGTGACATCGACGATAAATGTCAATATACAATGGTCCTCCTTACCAGCCGAATGATACCGTTTGAAACACACGCAAACGAAAAAGAGAATATTAAAAGTCTTAAACAATCCAAGCTGAGAACACGTACTCCATCAACGAAATCAGGATAGTAGAGGGGCTCTGTGTGACATGTGCTTCTTCACACGTGATTCGAGTTCTCGAAAATGTCTTCTTCGTAGTAAACAGTGGTGGTAACGGCCAAAATGGTATCCTAGCAAAAAAGCCACGGTCCCGGAGAAAGAAATCAGCGTTGTCCTTCCGTTCAAATAGTTTAACTTATTCCCGCACATGTGCAGCTTCTTTCTAGGCTCCCCCAGCCCAGCGTTAGATCATTTGAACCGGGTCAGTTGATTCTCGCATTGTTCTATTTGTTCACCTGTGTCTTCTTTTCTTTCTACATTTGACATTTGAGATGTTTCTTTCGAGTGCAGTTTAAATCGCAAATGCTTGCTAGATTGTGACATGTTTTTTATTCACTTTTCGAAAATAGGACCAATCGAAACTGTAACAAACATATCGTTTTATGCAGGGCAAACAGAAAATCTTGGCCTTTTAGATTACGGATTGTCTGTGGCAACACACGTGTACTTATAGTGGGCAGTTCGGAATCAAGTCAGTAAGGCCATCTTCAAATCCTTCTATCTTTCTAACATTCACATAAGTGACTAAATAATTGAAATAATTGAAAAAGTGGGAACTAATTGGTTGTACAAAGACTTTTCCTTTGTTGAGTATTTTTAACATCTTTTGTAGCTATCACTTGTGCATGAACTTAATTATTAGTTTGGTATTACCATCGCTAAAATGTCTTTACACATATACTGAATTAGACTGTAATCCGGTCTCTTACATATTGCGCAAGTAAGCTCTGACAAGGGAAGGTGGTGTATTCAAAGCGGTTCGAAACATCGATGGATTGTACGGTAAATATATGATTTTTCAAACTAAAATAATTTTAAAAGATCGGTAAATGACTTGAATAATTTGTATAAATTAATATGAATTTGAAAAGGTAAAATACACGATTTTAACGTGTAAATGTACCTGTTTCGGTCTGGTTAATTGCGTCGTCTATGACGTGTTAAGATTTGTTGAGATACTTAAAATACTCAACACAGTAGCTAAAGTTTACAATCTAGGAATGTCGAAGGATATAACGGATTCAGCGATTTCCTCAGTACACTCCGCATGCAAGACATCATCAGTAAACTGCAAGAAGAGGAGCATAGTATTGGTGAGGGTTTAAGTATTCGCAAGAGGCAGTATTATTTACCTGTAAAGGTGTTCAGATAGTAAAGGATCAAATCGAACAACATCTGGCTCATTCCGTGGTGCTCGATACAAAACAATCCCAGTTCCGTTCGCTCGACGACCAGCTGATGTACGATGGTGGTTAGGAAAATGAGGAATGAAAGCTCGCGATGTTTTTTCGTTGGCTCCACAGGATGTACCGCCCGCGGTGCGGACAAATCTGCAATGCCGCAACTTTCGGATCCATTTACCCCATGGCACATGTTTAATGTGACGAGCAGGTCGAGATACTCTATTGATGATGGTACATCTTTCAATGCTGCAATCTCGGTTGCAATTTTGCGGAATGCTGCGACGACTTTCATTCCACCGATTCTCCACAGATCTCGAACCAATCCACACTCATACCGGTGGTAGCTTTGGTAAGCTTCGGTCAAACATTTTACCGAGCAGAACATTGCCAACGTGCACCCTTCGCACGGTATGAACGTACATAAACGCCGACTTTCGCAGTAATTGCAACGCGAATAGAGATTTTCGTACTCTACCACGGATAGCCCGTACATATCCGGGCGTAGTTTCTTCGAGCGTTGGTTCACTTTGTCTGCATCAAGCAATTTATTTGGCTCCTTCCAGACCAACTTACTGCGTTCTGTGGCACAATGGCCGTTCTTTAATTGCTTAGCGCTGATCTTCTTCGCACGCTGTAAAGCCTCCAGGGCATGCGCTTCTCGAGCTGCCAGTTTGGGCAGAAAACGGGTCGGATAGTTTGATTGTCTAGCGAGTCGTACGTTTTCCAAACAAGCCTTATACAAGTGCATCTCCATACACACGATGGACCGATTCGCGTACGCTATTCCCCTATCGACGGAGTTCATTTCCGTGTGAGCGATGCTTGCGTTGAAGAATTTGAATGCCTCCATGTAATTACGCACCCGCGGGTGGTACATTTCGGTTCCTTTCGCGCGCAATGCTAATGCTGTCTCGCGGCACTTCACATCGGGGAATAGATTCAAAAGCTCGCGGATGGGAATTTCGCGCACTAGGTTAACTATTGTTGTAATAAAGCACTCTATAGCCTTCGGAGCAGCGGACTCGGTGGAGTTGCTTGCATTTTCCAAGCAAGCCTTAATCTTGCATTGCCAGAGCTTATCGAAAAGATCGTAGACATTGCTACTTTTCACTAGCTTCAGATCCATAGCGAAAGAATCCGTCTGGGAGAGGAAACAGAATCCCAATTAAGGATGTGAAATGTGAAAGGAAGTAGGTTTCTCTTTTACAAGCAGAGGCTTTTTGAGGCAGAATTGTCGAATAAATTTACCGTAAGCCAATATCCTGAAATTTATTATCGAAAAGCACAGATTTCAGCACTTCCACTAAAACCAATGGTCGTGTGTTTTTGAACAAGAATAAACCGGTTTATGCTACGAAGTTAGCAATTTGACGTTTGGTTACGCATTATAAAAGTTTGACAGTTTTTAAATTGTCAGTTACGCCAGTGCCGTTCAAAATATCTTGCACCGGGAATGGTTTTGCAAATATGCTACCTATCTTTGCTATGAAAAATGTCCGAAGCTGAACTGTTTCTCGTTTGCAATGCATATTTATTTTCCTTCACAACATATTTCGTTTAATTCATACAGTTTCTTCATTCTGGCAGAATGTAGTCCTATTTTCGTAAGATTTTATCTTATTTCATTTTATGACATGTTAAAAAAAAGTTTTTAATTCTCCCTTTAAATATTCCTCGCCATGAGCGTCAGGCAAGTTCTTTGTTATGTTCGAAAACAAATTGTAATATGATTTTAAATTCCTTCTCGTTCCTCGTTTATGCTGCAACTCAATAGCATAACTATTCTAATCCAACTCGAAGCATTCTCAAGGTGTCTAAAACAAAACAAAAACATTAAAGCCCATATCGGTATTTCGATATCCACGACGTGGAGCTATGGAGAATTTGGAAGCAGCGTATCAACTGAGACATCGAGATAACCGTAAGACAAGATGGATAGTCATGTCCCATCTCGTTCAGGCAGGTTCGTAGCACTTGTAACGATTGCTTTGCTTCGCTCTTTTTGTACAGCCCCAGGCTAGCGTTAATGCATGCCGTGAATAAAAATTCATGATATATGCAGTGGTTACCGATAAAGGTCACCATCGAAGGATAATCCTTCGCGCAGGCTTCGCAGCTGCAATCAAAACCGTACAGGTGCTTTAAGATAACTTGTCGTTGTTTACGCGGTTGTATCCAGTGATGCACGCTGAAAAATGGAATGTATAGAGTGTTTGTTGCTATGTAAAGAGACTGCAGCGTTTAACTTACTCATAGTGATCGAACAGTTGAGCTCCCTTGGCGATCGGTCGAGTTACAATTAAAGCGCAGCGTCCGTCGCGCAGCGTAATGCGCTTCACGTTCGGCGCGCAGGAATGGTTTAGCATGCTCAGTAGGGGAAAGCATGCCATGGCATATTCCTCGGATTTCTGAATTTGCTGTCCTGGCTGGTAGTCCATGAAGAGCAGGAAATGATGATTTAGCATAGTGCCTAGCAGATGGCGAAAGATCAGTTTGAACAGTAACATCTGCAGAATTGGATCCGCCTTGTATGCCTTCCCCATGTCGGTACGCTTCATGAGCAGATCGTGAGTGATGGTTGCGACCAGAATTTGTAGTGCAAGATCTTTAGGTCGACGCTTTATTTGACTGGCCAGCACGTAAACCGTTTCGTAAATGTCCTTTGGTGAAGCTGTGTTCCAATCCATCTCGTACGCGTTCACCTTCGATACATCCAGGCGGCTCAAATGTTGCCTTATCGCTTCCAAATCGTGATCGAAGGTAGCAAATGCTATGGCAGTTATACGCACGGTCATTGCGAGATGCTCCGTTCCAAACTGCCAAATTGCGCGCAGTATGGGACATTCATATCGATGATATTGTTGCCAGGCAGCTTTCAAACACTTCCCACTGCAGTACATGGCAACCGTGCACTGTTCACACGGGAGAAGCAAAAATGGTGCTTCATTGTGGCAATTGGCACATCGTACACGCTTCATGTGCTCGCTTGAAACCGTGGCATATGGTTTTTCGATCATTACCACATGTCCCGCCTTTAACGCTCTACCAGCGACAACGTGCCGACCGTATGGTTGATTTTGACAAAGTTTTAGATCCTTCACGATCTGTGGCACCTTGGGATGAGCTGGGAAGCTCAGCTTTATCTGATGTTCGTGCGCTTCCTCCTCCTGTAGGTCATTGTGTAATCGACGTGCTGCTTGAGCACTTGTTTGCATACTCTTGGCTGTCATCTCACGGACATTCAGCTTCATCATCATTGAGGCCGGATAGTTCGATTCACGGGCAAGGCGAATATTTTCCAAACAGTCATCGTACCGTCCAAGCAGGATACAGACTGCCGCCCGGTTGGCGTATGCTATTGCTCTCGCTTCGGATCCTTTGTTTGAGTGCGCAATACTTTCGTTATAGTAGAATGTGGCTTCGATGTAGTTCTTCGGGTGAAACAGTTCGTTTCCCTTGGCACGGAACTTCGCCGCTTTGTCATCGTCTTTAACATCGCGATGCAGATTAAATCGTTCGCGGTACGGATTTGCTCGCACATAGTAGCCGATTTCTTTAATCAAAAACGATATTATCTCGTGAGCGTTTTTTTTGCCAGCCTGTTCTAGTTTGTGCTTTATTGTCGTTTCCCACATTTCGTTGCGCAGACTAAGGACGTCAGCAGTGTGGACGCCTTGCTTGATGTAGCATGCCATTTGAAGGTATAATTTGTCTGTAAAAAAGAAAGCAACAACATATATCTTCTTTTATCACGAGAGAGGCTATTTCAGTGTTCAAGTTGATGCACTTATAAAGTAGTCTTTTCTCGACATCGGTCGCGTCGGAAGTGTTTCGCAAGAATGTTTTGGTAACGATAGTTGCAATGCGTTCACACAAATACAAAATGGCTGCTCAGACGATAGGCGCGCGTGAACAGACGTTTGACATGTCGTTTGTACAAGTTTAAATGTACCGTTGGATTTGCGCATGGTTTGATCAATGATCATGATGACTACAATTTTATATTTAAGTTCTTATTTGCTGTCTAGATTTTTAAATGCTCAAAAAAAATTTGGCAGTGTTCTTCGACTACCAACAAACAGTCTACCCATGTGTTGTCAACAAAATGCTTTTCTTTGTTTTATACGGTCCAGTCCCCCTCGGAACAGTCCTCCTATGTTGCTTTTAGAGTGCTGCTGGCTCAGTAAATTAAACATTGCACAATTCATCAAGCCCCTTTTGCCGAAATGGCTTAGCTTTCTCGGTCTTCGAAATTCCCACCCATATTTCCCAATGGCGCTGATGCCGGTGCGATTGGAATCGAAGCAAATCGGATTAAATTCTTGTCGTGTCGTGCAGTATCTCTTACCCGACATTGAGGGCATTCGGTCGATGATGCTGTAACACTAGCCGTTCCATATGGTTCGGCATCGGGATTCGAGGCTATGGAAAGGGGGGAGGAGTAAGGAAAATAATAGAAATCCTAAAGAGAAAATTATCCTTTCCCTTAAGAACCCCTTTGCCAATCGGGCCGGGTGGTTGGCCGGTTGTCTTCGATGCGGTTTGCAGCGGGGAAGTGTTTTCTTTTCGTTCGACCAACACATTCTCCGGTTGTGTGAGATTACCGACCGCTTTCGGAGAGGGAGAAGGAAACGAACAAGGGGGAAAATTCGGGACGGATTGACTTACGGGAGGGATGCATGCTTTGGAATTAAATCTTTCCCCTTCCTTCTTTTTCGCACCAAATGGCACACTTGACCTACCGGGGCTCCGGTCCTGAAGGGTGTAATCAGTAGTCAAGCACCGAAAATGGGAAACGGAAATCCTTAATGAAAGGGGTTCGCTTCTGGGAAGGAACCTTAACGAGCGGTATACGGCAACACGGGGAAGCGATATCCCTTTTCTGCAACAAAGCCATTGGGAAGGTGTAAGTTGGTAAGGGGCGAGTTGGTGGCGTCTTAAGCTTACCATAAGCTAACGAAAAACGGAAAGCATCGCTAGGTGTTGGGTACGAAGCGATCATTTAATTTTCTACTCCCCGCACCCCTCCCAAAACCACAACAACAACAACTACAGACACGCTGCTGGGATGATGTGCAGTGGGGGTGGTGGGCGCAACACTTTGCCTTTGCTTCTAGTTTAGCAGCATCAGCAGAAATGGCATCACGCCCGTTCCGACCCACCATGGAATGAATAAATGATGAATGGTTTTTGTTTCACGCTCGTCCAGAAACAGTGCACCACAGTGCATCATCCTCATCATCTTCCCTGCCATCAGCATCAAAAGAAGTTCGTACCGGCTTTGTGCACGATAAGCCATGTTTGTATGAAATGTAATAGCATCAAAGAGTTTGCCGATGGGTGTGAACTGTCTTGAGAAATGCCACTTAGTAATCCGGAGAGATTTGCCCACATAATGGGGATGAAAAATAATGAGTTACGAGTTTTGTAAAGCTGGAATAGCTTTAAGTTTTACTGTTGAAGAAGCAAATGACAAATATAAGAACAAAACGGTGGATTTAAGAGAATTTGGTCGCCAGTACGGTCCACGTGATCCAAGAACAGGAAACGTGAAGAACTCCAATTCAACGCACGGTGCAGCCGAGTTTTATGAGTTTGGCCATGACAGTCAGCCAAAAGAGCGAAACATTGCCAGAAAGAAGAATGAAGATTGCATTGCTTCATGAAGTTGCTATGTGAGGCCGATGTCTTGCTGATCGATAAACGTGTTGACAAGTGTTGGCAAGTGACAGGATACTGTGTTGGTTCTCTCTGGTGGGATTAGAGCCGGAATTCACACAACCGTTGGAACCGATTCTGCGGCCTACACGCATCACACCAGATCGGATCTGGCTGGCAACCCGATAGCACCAGCCCCTTAGATTATATTGTGCTTTTGAAGCTTCTCTTATACGGGTTTTGCCTCAGGAAGCCCGATAAAGAAGGTTTTTTTTTTCTATCACTTGTGTGCACACCTCTTCGTATCGTTTTTATGAGATTGTTGGGGAGACAACTTCTTGATGTGGTGACGCATCGTGCTTCATACGGTACCTTTTTGCAACGTATGCGATGCGTGAACCTTACCATCGCCCGATGCACCAAGAAGCGCCCACGTGGAGCAAGGGAACATCCACATTTTCCCACTACCACGATCACTTTCGTTGATGGGAAGTAACTGAATGTGGCAAAACATACAAAATAAACAAGGTTGCTCCAAGCGAGATTTGTTGCGAACCGACAGATAACAGACCGGCTGGCATGCTACAGCGTCGAAACAGATGGAATGTTGCTTTTAGACAGTTTAATTTTTTTGTTCAATTTGCGGGTATTCCCTTTTTTGATACGCCTACTGTGCGGAAATGTTGTTCTAGAAGGGGGCTTTACTTCTGTGGCACACTTTATGATTGCACAATGGACATTATGCACATGCGTTAATTATCAAAAGCGATATGAAACATCAAGACATTCATGCTTTCACCTCACTGGCACTGAGGTTTTATGCTGCAAATGCTTCGAAAACTTGCAACTAAATCTTTCTCCGAGTTCTTATGCATTAGCATAAGCTATTCGAGATAAAGTTCGCGTTGAAGCAGGATCGCGAGTTTATCGATCAGAACTGTCGGCTGTGAATCAGCTAAGCGAGGCGGTAGGTCACAATCTGACCGCACTGAAGATTCAATCGAAGGAGCATCGAGATATCCTCGACCAGAAGCTGTCCGAGCTTACTGGGGCTATCCATCAGCTGAGTCAGAAGATTGGTAGTAATTTTACCGCCTTGATGACTCAGTTGAACAAAATGCTCACCGAGCAGACATTGTAGCCATGTATAATCAAGTCAGTGAAAAGTTTTTGTCCATTACCTTTTTGGTACCCTTTCTTGTATCGATGGTAAATGGTTGTGAAAAAGAATGGCACAGCATCGTCTCAATCTACCTTAAGCTACGTGGTTTTATTGGCCAAACTAGAACAACTGCAGTACAAGCTGCTCGAGATGGATTTAACGATGAGGGAGGATCGTGAGTCGATCGATCAGAAGCTGTCACATCAGGAATCCCGCTCGGATAGGTTACTGTGGGCCATCAGCCAGCTAAGTCAAACGATGGGTCACAATTTCACCACTCTGTAGGCACAATCGAGTAAAATGCTCTCACAACAGAAAGCCTGTGCCAACCACGAACAGATGCGAAAGGAGATACAAATGCTAGCCCGAAAAGAGTGCTTCCACCAATACAAATATTTGATCCAAACGAATGACGATGAGGAACCGTTTATGGCGTACTGTGAGCAGATCGGGTTCGGCGGTGGTTGGTTAGTGATTCAGAGGCATACGAACGGTTCAATGAATTTCTATCGTAACTGGGACGAGTATCGGAACGGGTTTGGGAACATCGTGCGAGTGTTTTGGATCGGGCTGGAACGTTTGCATTGACTGACGACGGCACGCAGTATAGCGAGCTGATGGTGGGGAGTGAGGCGGAACAGTATTTTCTGAAGAAGGTGGGCGCATACTCAGGGACGGCCGGAGACTCATTCTCATCCCACCAGGGTATGAAGTTTTCGTCCTTGGATCGGTGGGTGAAGGTGCATGGTGGTACAACAATTGTCACTATTCCAATCTCAATGGACGTTACATGAGCAAACATGATCTTAAAGCGAATGGTTCGTATCATTACAAAATCAGCTATACGGGAATGGCTTTTTCGAGAATGATGATACGAGAGGTTTAAGCTGGAGTTCAGTTCCTTTGCTTGATAGTAAATTCTTGTTGAGCTCAGTTCAAGTTTTTACCATTTTATTTCGCTACGACTGTATCACCCAAAGCGTGTAAATTATTTCGATCAATTAAAACCGACATTTGCATGGTTGCGAAACGCCTGCATAAATCCTCATTATCGCACGCAAACGATTCCTCCCGACCAGATCCGTGTGTACGCTTAATCTCGCCTTCAGATGCAATAAATTTCATCACTCTGTTTCTAACAAGCGCTACTGGTTCGCCTCCGGTAAGTATTACTCCGGCCAGGATCGGCTGTTGGACGTTGGACATTTGTCTCTCCCTCTTCTTCTCCTTCGTCCTCCCTCAGGATATTCTTTGCTACTTATGTTGTACTTCTACTTCCCAGCTTTGGCAAATTCGTAACGGTTGTCCTTTATCCTCACCACCCTCCCACCACCACAAGCAATCCATCTCGGGCCATCATGCCAACATGGCCGATAAAGTGAAGAAAAATTATGCGAATAATTCCCGGTTGTAGATAAAATTTACGCGCTACCCGGCTGCTCGGCTACTGTTCTGCTCCGAAGCCTAGTAGCGGGCACTTTACATCCTCTCTCTCTCTCTCTCTCTCTCGGTAGTACAGAAACAATTCAGCTTGTTCGCTTCGATGATAAACGAAATCCCGCGCTCTTAAGTGAGGAAGTTAAAAAGTATTCTTTGCAGAAACTGTTCCTTTCAGCAACGGGGCAGCAAAAAAAACGTAAGCCACCCCGGAATCGGGATCGAAGTGTGAAGCTGTCCGGCGAGTGCGCTGTTCTGTTTTTTCTCTTTCTCTCTTCTAGTCTCTCGATCTTTGTGCGGTTCTCAAGATGCTAATCTGAGCAAAACTTTTCTTCCTCGCTTCTCAGCGCACCCGGATCAACACCGGTACGGGTAACGGTGGTATGTCTTACGATTTCCATCGGGGTACTAGTGCACCCTAGATGCTGTCACTTGGGATAGAGCGAAGCGGTTGTACAATTTTAATTTATCTACTTTCATTCGTTCTTTTTTCGTAGACGATTTTCAGTGCTCGAGTGTTTGGAGTGGGAGTAGCAGTAGCAGCGAAATGTCAGGAAAGCCCTGGTTCTTCCTGCAAATGGAAATGGGAATGGGTTGCAAACGGTTCGTTTGTTCATTTGGTGCAAATTTATTCGTTTTCCTCTTGCCACTTGCCGGGCAGGGGAAGCTACATAGGTTGGAAGCTCTGAGTAATAGTGGTATTACAAGTGATAATAACAGAGTTCGCAATGAGGGTAAAGATTGGTTTTGAAGATGGGAGCAAAACACGATTTGTTGGCTGATATGGGAAAGGTGCAGTGGGCAGAATGGAACATTGCCACGGTTTAATGGGGTTTTAAGAATTTATTTCTTTTCATATTTCGAGCTTACTTCATTTGCGTCTAACTAGACTATGGAAATACGATGAAAGTTTACTGAAAAAGAAAGAAGGGCGAACGTCTTTATTTGTATGTTTTCAGAAATATGTTATCGTCATCAATATGCAAATCAATCTTTATCAAAACTTATACACAAAATTGGTTTTATTTTAACATTGCATACCTTTAGGCGTTTGGTGAGAGGACTACAGGAAAATACTACAAATTGCATACTTGCAGGCGCTCGGCAAGGCAACATGAGAAAACCCCGTTGATCGTAAGCTTGCTCAGGCTTAATATGAGTTTTAAAAGTTAATTCTAACAGGAGGAGGTTGTAGTATGTAGATTAAACACGTATTAAAGGTTATTTTCTTTACAAAACCCGTTTCTTTCGCTAAATCATATATAAAATGAACTGTATGTTGTTCTTTTTTAAAAAAAAGCAATCTTTTCTCAATCAAATCACTCCTGAATAGAACAAAAAAATCATTCTTTCTAGACAACACTCCAATGACATTGCGTAACAGCACTCGGTAACAGTAATAGAAAAGGTAGGTACAACGATCACAACCTAAATGATTACGAGCCTCCGTTTAGGGGACGATGGTGAGTTGTTTGCCATTGTACGGGAAAATAACATGGCTACCTTTACGAGGTAAACCATTTGCCTTTCTCTTTGGCGATACGGTACGGTAAACTTAAAACGATCGTGTCTAGCGTCCACCGTTAATAATAAAACACTTTCTCTAAATTATGCACGTTACATCTTTCCATGGGTTTGGATGAGCTTGTCCGACTCGAGGTTGGGCAAAAATGTCCGTTGCAGCCGTAGTTTACCTTAATTTGTTTGCCTCCTAGAAGTCTAGAAGCCACTTGTCCCAGCAAACCCACACCGTTCGCTTCAATTGAGCATTATTGAGCCCAATTTGGAGTGGAATTTATTTTCAACGGCTTGTTTCTTCGTTTTCTAACAATCGAAAAGGGAGAAAAAATCAAACCACGCCATGCTGCTTCCTGTCAAGGCTGACCCGAAAGTGTGTGTGTCTGTGTGTGTGTTTTTGTAAAAAGTAAAATAATTTTTTACGATTATTCGTAAATTTACATAAAGATTTCTTCTGCCCCTGCTTTCGAGCGTATAATAGAGCTCGCGTATCGTGTAGCTCGTTGTACGTGATTGGATGGTAAACGGGTAGACATCCCGCTCATTACTTTCCCAACGGTAAACTTGTAGCCCATTTGCTCATCTCCCGAACATGGCTTTGTTCCTGCATTCCTGCAGCCCAGCAACCTGTACCACTGCTTAGTGTCATGTTTTCTCCGTTTTTGTTATTAAAAAGAGAAAGCACACACACACGGGAACTAGTGACTGTAAAGCGGAGGATAGTGCTCATTGGCAGGAAAACGGGCACCATTTCAAGGCGGCAATCTTTAGCACCGGTACACGAACTTTGTACGTGTGCATCGGTTCGAGAGAAGTAGAAACTCGCGGAAGTACACGAGCAAAAGGACTTCTTCCGCCCATGACCAGCGAAGCGAACGTTGTTTTGTCGGTGCGTTTGCATAAAATATTTACAACTGAAAAACAAGCTTGCAAAAGACGAGAGCGGAAAATTGCTACACACAAACGATGCTGATGATGATGACGATGAGGATTATGATGATTGGTGGTGGTGGTATGTTCATTTCAACCAATTTTGTCCATCATCTGTTTGGGGTTTTAAAGTGGGAAAACTATACCTCGTTTTAGAAGAAGTCCACACTGTAGCACCACCACGTTGTTAAATGGGTGACGAAATTGATGTTGATCTATAACGGGACCAATGTCCTCCCCTTAAACACAAGACAGGGCTTTATTAAGATAGATTAATTCCAATTTATTGTTAAATAATCTCACCCCAACCAAGCACGATGCTCGGTACAGCTCTCGACTGCCGAGTTTTCGATCGATTGGTGCGTCTTCCGGGAAATCTTTGGGTCGCGACCAATTTGGTGGACGGTCACCAGACAGCCGGAAGACACTAACCTGACAGTGCAGCCCCATTTCCCATTTCCCATCCCCATACTGCCCAACACAAAGAGTGAGCGAATAAATCATCAATTATTTACGATAAATTGAGTTGTTTTGTTTTGGAGCATACCCATCCCGCCCCATTCTAATGCTTTACCACATCGCTATCTTATCATCCTGGAATGATACAGGCCGTTGCGTATGCTTCCCCACACCCCCCCACTGGGCGCTCTCCGACGAGAAGGCGTTTGAGCGAAAATGCTTCCGCTCGCGGCGCTCGGTCTAGGGATGAAGGTAGGAGCGGCTGGAGTATTTCGGAAGCAAGGGAGGATAATTGAATTTTCTCGTCATTTCATGATTTATGTAGTGAAGCTAAATGTTTCGACTAAATGACTGTCCACTGTGGTGGACTGCTGCACTCAACAACTTTCATGTTGCTGCGGTGGTCGGAGCCGTAGTCAGCTGGCACAGCACATACACACATACACATACAGTTTATCAATTGCGTATAATGTTTGCGGTTATGTGACAACCGGTCAACTAGCCCAACGGTGGTGTAGGGAAAGTGATTAACTTAAGAAGGTATTGCAGCGGAATTGATGAACGTTTCCATGTTGATGGGGTTATTGGCAAGGGTTGCTTTAAGAGGGGAGAAATAAAGGGGTGAAAATTATTTAGGGCTTTGCGAAAATGTGAGATTGAATTTAAAGCCTGTTTTAGAAGCAAACAAACGAGTAAAATTGGTCTCGAAAAATAAAATTAGAGATTTAAAAGATATCAAAAAGGGAATAAGATAACAAAATGTGCCAAAATATAAACAATGGTGATTTCAACCAAGAAAATGAAGTAATATACAATTTAAAATTCAATTGAAAAAGGTGATACAAAACTTAATGATAATTTATAGGAAAGAGAGAAGAGATGCCGAAAAAATCTAAATAATAAATATTTCTATGATACACTTAACTTCAAAAAATAACTTTTACAAGTGTGGTTTTGAAAATAACAGATTTCCACTTACTCATAAAAATGCATCATCACTTTAAGTAATTTATTGCACAGCCCTTAATAACGTATTTGTAAATAAGTGCAATGTAATCAAACTTTCACAAATTAATATGTAATGCTACAGCCCATTAACTGTGGCGTAAATCATTATTGGTACATACAATTAAATGGAACGTGAGGGCAACCGTGCAATAAATGAAAATTATTCTCTTGCTAGCTTCACTGCATACCGGGCTTCGCCGGTCATTAAGTTGACGTGTGGTTTTTTTTTTGTTGTTTTGTCCATCCTAATCGTATTGTATTGCTATTATGTGTGGGGCGTAGTTTTTTTTTTCGCCACCTTTATTGAAAAAGCGTACGATCAGATTTTATTTGAAATAGAAAAATGACATTTAATTTGTGTCGTTCCGAACACCCACCGTTTCCCCGGGCAGTTCGAGCAGATGCTGCTGAAAAGGCAGGAAACGGAAGGAT
>KB677358.1:11315-21731 GCA_000349165.1 Anopheles christyi | reverse complement strand
CGATTTTTCACGGCAAAAGCTAAAGCAAACGTTCGAATCGTTGGTCCAAGTGCGTCCCGGACGGGGTTGACCTGCTTTGCTTTGCGTGCGATTGTTTATTTTGTCCTATTTTCCGAAGAAGCAGTTGAAGATCAGTTTTGATTTTGAAGAGGATTTTCTATTAGCTCGACCCCAAAGTAAAGCATATTTTCAAACAGCTTTAAAATTTAAAAAAGAAAAACTTATTCGTGAAATACTTAATAATTTTTTTTTCAATTATTCAATTCATATTTATGCAAAGATCAAGTTAATTTTTAATACATTCCTCTTCATCAATGGCTTGATGAGTCATTCATTCTTTATTCTGCAAGAAAACGTCTTACTTCTTATTTTCCTGTAGTACCCCATCCTTCATTGTGATTCACGCAACGATCGTGCGCGTCGAATCGCGTTTTTTTTTTTTTATCGCGCCGCCGCCACATCGATGAGCTGTTTTATTGAATCATCTGTTTCAATGGCCATTCGGCATTTCTAGACAAGATTGGAACTCTTACAATTCCTTTTTGCATTCAAGCGTACCTCGTACATATTCGTACATATTCCAGAGTGCACACACGGGTGGTTTACCTTTTGATTGTCGAGGTAAAGTCACACTTACCTCGGGCTTCTGGTTGCGCTTGATATCACTTCTTGCCTACTCATTTTGTAGTGAAATCCGAGTTGTCATTTCAACTCCGGTACATGTTCAATAAATGTATTGTTACAAAAAAATTATTTTAATACAACTTGATTACCGAGTAGCTCATCCCTAACCCTTGCGAAAGAAAGCAACAAGGAAACTCTCTGCGTTTGCGTTCAAATTTACTCCCCTTTTAAATCCAAGTCAAGTGGATGGTACACATTTGATCGAATGTGTAATATATATCTGGGAGCAAAATAATTTATTCTCAGCTCCAAATAGCGTAGCAGCCGCTGCATGGTTGAGCGAATTGTGTCGAACAAAAACGTAAAAACACGCCCCACCCTGGAGAAGAAAGGCGATGTAGCGCTGGTAACTCGCAGTTCGCCCCAAAGGGGGAAGAGCTTGTGAGTCATCCGTGCTCCGTGTTCCGCGGCACTGACCTAGCGATGGTCATATTTGCGCGTTCTCATCCATCTACAACTACACTGGTTGGCTGATAGGGGAGCGCATTTCTACGGTACGTGGGCATCCCAGGGGCTGTCCGGTATTTGCTGATTGCCGATGCATTCGTTATCAGACGGGTACTTGAAAAACATGCGTCGAGTCAGGGAACAAGAACGTTTGAAGAAGCAATCCGAGAAAGGAAAGGAAAAGGGAGGCAACCGGAAGGGAAAGACATTAAACTACACTTTACTTATACGCGTGAGGTGATTGTAATTGCTACAGAGGAAAAAACCTTACCATGATTGATTTCTGCAAGCGCAATTCATAATTTAATTTCTTGTTGCAATTGTTTAAAAAATGGTTTCGTCCTAATGGCAAATAACTGTTTGTTACTTGTTTGCTATCGATAAAAACAATTCGAAAATTATTTGACAGCAAAAGAAGAAATGCTTTTTTGATCTTGGGGATACATCACATAAGGACATTTAATTAGAAGTAATGGATATCGGTTACGTTTTTTACGATACGGTTATGTTGTAGTTTTTGAAGTTTAGAGATCGAAAATTTAAATTCATTTCAAAATTAAATGTCTAGAGGGTCTAGGATAGATCTGGAGTTGCCGACGGTTTTGACTGGCTGCTCTATTAAAATGAGTCCTCCAGTTAAAAGGGATATTTCTATTTTCAGATTTATGCTTTTTTTTAATTTCATTTTGTAAAAAATATATAAAGTTGGTTTTAACTGGTGTTCTGTTCGTTAGGAGAAAACTTGAGATAGAAATGTAATGCTGATTCTTACTTACGTTTATATATTGGTCACTTGGGAGTTAACTCAGCATGAAAAAGAGGATACATTTATTAAGCATTACACTAAAAACAAAAAAGATAAAATTAAAGTATTTCCTTTGCATTCAACAGCGTTGAGAATAATGTAAATATTGAACTTCCGCAATTACCTTTTATGGCCCAATTCTTCTGCACGTCAGCTTTGCCGTTATTTACGAAGAATGCTATCAATGTGTGAAAAATTCTATTTTTTTAATCACTAGTGAGTCACAAACGATCGATGACAAACGCCTGAGATACCTCTCTGTCTATTTAATCTAGATTAAAACACGTCATTGCATTTACTTTCCACTTTTGTAAGTGAGCCGGCAAATAACAACCGTGTTTAGCGAAGAATCATTTGCATTCGCCGAAATGGCCAGAAGCAAAACCACTCACTCCGACCTAAATCTTTTGGGGACGGCAATGTTTTGATCCTCCTTCGCAAGCCCCTGTGTTGCAATATTCCCCTCCTTCCAATGCACAATCATAACGTTCAGGCAGCTAATCCTGTATCAATTGCAGCCAATAATAGAAACCATATTCAGGTCACTTGTGCATGTCTATAACATGCCGGTGTATCGGTGCCGAGCACAGCTCCATTAAACGATCACTTGCTGCACCGATTCTCTCATACGTTAAATGGGGTAAGCAGAAACACAGAAAGCTTCTATGCGTACGTTTCGATTGTTTTTGCCACTCTTCAACGATCATCCACCAGCTGGGCGAACTGGACGGAAGAAGGTGGTGCTTCCAAGTAACTTTTTTCCGCACTTTCCTTTTCCGCCTGCGGTTGAAAGCGGATGCGCCTGTTTGCCGTGTTTAAATTTTCCGAATTCACTTTCGCTAAATCGGTACACGAGCATCCAAAATCGGCATTTAGGGAAAGAAAATGAAAACAATGTTGCCACAGTGTGTTTGCAAACTCTCGCTTCTCCAGCATTTCCCTACCGCCCCCCTTCCATCCTCCTTAGGTGAATGAATTGGCATGCAATACACCAGATGGCGGAGTCACAAACCCCTGGCCTCCTATTATTAGTGTAAACAACTATTCGCTACATATTCTGAGAACGGCAAGAGAAGAAGACGGTGGTGTGAGCTGACGTATCTGGCGTGCTAGCGACACGATCATCGGCACCACCCTCACCCTCACAGAGAACCTGGTTTTTGCCACTCGACGAAAAGCACACATTCTTCCGTCATGTTGCAAAACTCTCCCCCTGTCGTCCATACAACGCCAAAAGGGGTTGATGGGGTGCAAAAATTGGAAAGTTGCCCACTCGTCCGCGACCCCAGCGGGTGCATGGAGGGTACGGGACACACCAGTAAGATCAGGTGAAGAATTGATCGTAAAAGTAAGAAAAAAGCCAACATACCACTGGACCGTTGTTTCGCTCTTTCGAGACGCGCTACTACACTACACCGTCAGTTATTCACATGGGATCACGTTTTGGTCACGTCGGTCCGTGTTCCCAGTGCTCGACCACTATCATGATAATGTAAGATGTACACTCCGACAGAAAAAGAGGTAACTGTACCGTTGGGTACCGTTCGCTTTTCCACTGTTTTTGGCAACTACTCTGCAAATCGAGCAATCCCCAAACCATCATGTCTCATCCCATTTTATGCTCCAAAATGCATATCATCTGTCAACTTCGCTTATATTGTTGTGACCCACTTTCTGCTCACGTTTATTTTGCGATCAACATAGCAGGGACCTTACATCGCCTGCTAACCTACGGTCGTCCTACTTGTGTAGGACCGGGGGAAGTTGTACTGAACTTGTACCGTATATTCCATTAATTAGATTAATGATATTTGTGAGAGAAGACATGGAGTTCCTCTCCCCTATCTTGAAAACGACAGCTTACCAGATTTATTGCACAGAGAAGAAACTCAATTCAAAGTTGGATCCAGAAGTTCTCTGTACCAGTCGCATTCGCTTCAGGTGACATCCAAAGAAGCTGAAAGACTAGTTACATGAAACGAGGTCAAACCAAGGTGATGGCGCTCTGCTACGCTTCGGAACTCGCCCCGATGAGGAATGGGAGGGGGTGGTAGGTGGTACACACTCAATCCGATAAAAAAAACCTGATTGTTCCTCCTTCAAAACCTGAACTTCCTGGAATGATAACTACTTGCCCTAGCAATCCCGTTCGCTGTCTCGTGTATTCTTTTTAGGCATCACTCGATCGAAACGAGCAGACAAACCGAGCCCACCGACGTTGACACACTCACACACACTAAAACAACTTCTTTCTGCCCTTTTCCCGGTTAGACCGGTTTCTGGTCATCCCTTTCAGTTTCAATTCCAACCCTCCCGTGAATCCCTTAAGGCTCTTACTGTGGCTTATGTTGTCCATCCATTTCCTGCCCATCCGCAATGTGTTAATTGGAGACTTGAATTGTCTTAGGACTATTCAAACCCACTGTACGACTTCCGCAATCACGTTTAGCCACGTGCCACCACCATCGTCGCACGGACAGTTCAAATCTAACCACCTTCTTCTTCTTCTTCTTCTTCTTCTTTGCGGTTTGCTTTTTGTACGTGCGTGAAAATGTTAATTATTACAAATTCTGTTACGCGCGTGCGGCGGAAGTGCACGGAAGTTGCGCTTCTCTTACTCCGATATGCCTCAATATGTATGTGTGGTGCCTTTTCAACCATTACGAGTATTTTTTGCATATGATCGCGCACTACACGAAACTATCCTTTCTACCAACACCAACACCCCCACCAATGGCATTGAATCCGGAACGCGTTGATGAAGACTGTAGGTAGGGGGGGGATATTGCCGTTCGGAAGCAGAAATTAAACGGAGAAGCCGCCGAAACTAATTGTGGTAATATAATCTGGTAATGGCGATATTAAAGGCCGTGTAATAACCACACAAATTGGACTGCTGTTGAAGAAGCGAGTGAAATGAGTGAACAAAACGTGTTTCGATTTGTGCTTTTAGAACTGCATAATTCGTTCCGGATGGGGAGTGTTTTTGCAAAAATAATATTACAACTAATATCAGTATACAAGTTGCAATCGAAATTTTCTACATTATGCATTGAAACTCCACAAACTTAAGTTTTATGTTTGAATGCTTCTTTTTCCTGGCATTTGCATTTGTTCGACCTTATTCAATTCGCTTGACCACTCTCGTTTGCGAAGGAAGTTAGTAAACACTTTGCCCGAGCGAGCATCATCTGTTGTGTTATCGGAAGAGATCTTCAAATTTCCCGATAAAGATCACTTTCATTACATTCCTGGAAGTGTGGTTGCGATCAAGTACGTGTTTCACCGATGTTTTCACCTTGCCTGTAACCTTGCGGCTGGGTGTTTGTTTGGTGTTTGAAGTACCCCTCCCTCAATCTCCTCCGAGAAGCCACGTACTCGTTTGGCCTTTTCTCCCACTACCTGCCCACTCGTCCACCCCACCGTCCAGTTTTATCTTTTGGTTTTCGAGAGCGTTCCGGTTGCAAAGTTTACACATTATTTTATCTAACAGCACTGATAGTGAATCACACTGACTCACCGTCGAAAAGCAAAAACAAAGCGCCACTGGACGTTTTCCAGTGCAAGACGTGCAGGGAGTAGTAGTTGAATCTGTTTTTGTTTCCCTTAGTTTCTGGGCAAACACTACATCGGAGTCGGTAGCCGTTTGGGTGGCGAAAGCAACGAAAACATCTTGCAATATCGCGCACAATGAGGGGATGATGTGCCACCAGCACTCCGTCATTTCGAACCCTTGCTGCATGTGTGTTTCCTCTCGTATGAAGAAATGGTTAATGTTTAACACCATCCAGCATGCGCTTAACCTTCCGATTTGTTCCGCTCCTAGTGGCTAGTGGTGGTGTTTTAACTTTCATTTCCACCTACCCAACCACACACCAGCGAGGATGCTGCTGCGGCGAAGTTCCGTTCCGTTACGTTACCTTTCCCGGGATGTAAGCAGCACTCCCTCGACGACGGGTGTTACTTCGTGGACATCTCAGCTGCCACCCGATGTAGACCGAATGGGGAAAGTTGCATAATTTTTTTTTATGTTTTGCTGGCTCAGTCAAGTTTGGCCGATTGCGTTTGGTGGACATGCGGAAGTGCAACTCGTACCTGTGAGTCACTTGAAATTTTGGAAGTAAAGCATATTGTTTTGGGTTTTCAACACCTTGCCACCGTGGCAATAGTGTCGAAATAAATACATTAGAGTATATTTTTTCTCAGTTTTTTCGTACAACACAGTACGTTTCAAAAAGCGGGCACTTGATATAATGTTCCAATGCTGCACCATTTGTCGTACGTTGTTCCCGCATAGTCAGGGTTATGCAACAACATGCTATGTTGTGATGCCCTGCCCTGTACATGCCATGCCACAATAAATGGCGCACACATCGCCACTTCTTTTCAACGTTCGATCGTGCACTCTCCAAACAGGGCATCCAATCGACGCGAGACGCATTTAACCTCCCCGCAGTGCTTAGGGTGGCCGCGGCACATACATGGAAACCAAACCATCTCCATTCTGCAATGTAAATGACAAGCACGCACAAACCTTAGCCGTACGCATTACTACAACTACTACTTGACGGGTTGATACCGCCCCATTCGTCATCTTATAATCACGCTCTGCTTATATGGGAATAAAAGTAAAATCGTTCATTTACCACCGATTCTCGGGGTGTGCGCGCACTCGTATAAGGTGCGTATTACGGCATGATCGCACCGTCGCGTACATCTAGACAGCGTGGCAGCCAGCATAGGGTTTGCCGGCATGGCTACCACCCAGCACGTGTTAAGCATGAGAAATAATCCCGGCAAAATGGTTACCTTTATTTTCTTCCACTACGAGAAAGACGCATTGATCCACAAAATCTACCAGAAATATGTTAATAACAATACGGATGCGAAACAAAACATACAAGTCGGAGGGTGAGGGGGTGTAACTTATGCTTGTAACGCCTCAATTGAGCCAAGTACACGTGACACCGAACGTCGCTGAACCATAAAACCACTTTATAAATACTAATTGTACATGTGTTTGTGCGACTCGGTGATTCGCCGGTGACATGTGGGATCACAATTAGATTCAAATCTATCGAACAGAAAGTACACCGATCAGTCGTTTGAGGTCAAGGCTTTTCCGCCTCGGTGGACAAACGGGTAGGTGCTGCAACGAATGCTGCAGTGCACTCTCTGATTCTAAATCATTGTGAAATTGATTTAAATATTTTAAATCTATATGTTTTGGGAAACTGTTTCTTAAATCACTTGAAAACACCACTGGAGTCTTCCAAAATGACACATATTTGTTAAGATTTACGCAGTTTTTTTACATAAAAAATCAAATAATAAACATAACTTAATACTCTTGTAGTAAAATAGATAAGTTTTCCAAAACCATTTGATCTACCAAGAGAAATAATTGTGATTTTTACTAGAGGCAAAAATAATTCACCTACAAGCAAAAGACATTGGCTAAAATTTACACTCGCTATAAAAAAAAAACGGTGACTTAAAGAAAATGTACCAGCAACGATTGTAAGAATTCCAATACTGCTGTTTGGTCGTTTGATGGACTTTATGCAGCATAAATGCAAATTGTTACGTTTTGATTTCCAAGCACGTTCTACACCTCTACGGATCAATTGATGATCGAGTTGTGCAAAGAATCGCAAACGTAATTGGTAGCGTTGCGTGCATCGCATTAAATTAAGATTAATTTACTTCCATAGTGTGGTCGTACTACATTTTTGACTAGCTTTGTTTCAATCTCTGTTAAATCTGTATTGTTTTACCGAAATAACTTACCTATCAGCTATTAGGAGAATTGAATTCGTTCAGGTCAAATCGAGGATCCTAAATTAAGCCACAAGCAATAGCAGCAGCAACATCATGTAGTTTGTTATTCGAGACCTTCGAGCTGTTTCACTTTCATTCCACCGAACCAGCCGCCACATGAGATCTATGCAGAGCACTTGCCTAGTGGATTTATGATCAATTTTTCACATTTAACTCGATTACCTACCACCATTCCTTTCACTCGTTTTGGTCGAATCTGCATTCTCAATTTATGGGCTTTCGTGGCTACCCGCCCCTTGTACGACGATGCTGCGAGTGTGCTGCATCAATCTGCAACCTTCTGTTAAATAAGTTTCAAACGTTTCTGTCGTTTCACTTACCTTTTGATTTACATTAGAGCCGTTTGAACATACGCACGTGTGAATAAAAAAACAATTTCATCGTTAGGCATTGATGAATGAAGTAACGTAAAACTTACGCCAACGCCAGCAAACCTTTGCACGTTTTGTTGCGTATGACCTCGAACTTAGCGAATGGCGTATTTGGGTTGGTTTTAAGTTGTTCTTCTTCTTATTATTTGTACATATTCATGCTTTAGTTTAAACTCCTTTTACCTTCAAACTCTCTTCCACTTATTGAGCTCTCAGCTTGAGCTCGACATTGAACCTCCCAATTGCCGACTTGATTGGTGGGCCATTTTGCGTAGGTTTCGAAATTATGAAACAAAAAACAACTGGAGTACAGTTCGCAGTAATAGTTACCCCAAAATAAAGAGGCTCATTTACCGACATCCTGTTGCGTGCGTAATGTGCCTCTCTAGTGGTCACACAAAATTTCCCTTTTCTAACAATTTTGCTCTTAGACGATCAAGGTCACATTTTAAATCATTCTAATGCAACGCATAATTGAAAACAAAAGTTAATTGTAACTCTTCTTAATGCCATTGTTATGCTCATGTTTCTAATCCATTCATCTTTCTTTTCCTCTGACAGGATCATCTCAGAAGCTGAGAGTGCAGCATAAAACAGCAGTCTGATTCGTATTCGCTCACGGTACCAAAAATACAGCTGCCACCGTGGAGCAAAAGCACGGCCAGACGATTACCACCGGCAAAAAGATGGCAAGTACGGGTGACATTTGGTTGCAGTGGTTCTCCTGTTGCTTCCATCAGCCGCAAAGTCCACGCCGCCGAAGGCATCACCAGCGGCTGCGAATAGACCGATCGATGATCGGCAACCCGACCAACTTTGTACACACCGGTAAGGAGTGAAATCCTTTAGCAATTGGAATTGGAATCTAGTTTAAGTTTTTCAATTAATACAAATGTTTCTTGTCTTCTTTCTGGTTCTCAATTTTAGGTCACATTGGCTCGAATGATGTTGAGCTAACATCGAACCACCTGTCTGCCTTACAGAATCAAATGCAAAGTAAAGGTGGATACGAGATGAACTCGCTTAGGTTACAGGTATGTCTAGGTCATGTAGAAGATACTTCAAAGATGGTTATGACTAAAAGTTTCGTTTTATTCCGGACTTTTGCAGACTTGCTGATATTTGCCAGCTCAACGAGTAGATACCAGCACGCTGTCATCGAGAAAAAAACCTATGTTAAAGGATAGCGGATCATTCTACTACATAAGCCGCAGCCCCGAGTCATCAAACTTCGTACTACAAATATGAAGATGAGAGACAAATGAGATTGCCTTTAATATTTATGGACTACAGAGATACAGCGCTTTAGGCTCACTGAAAGCACTTACCCCTCTTAAAAAGAAAGTAAAAGCGATGAAAGTTGTGACCCTCTGGTGCGTGCGTATGTTTAGATGCACCTTCACTTGACTCGTTTTTTGTACATTTGTAAATAGCAGCTTCGTTGATATTATCTATCGTTTCGCTATAACTATAACTAATTCGAGAGCAGTAATGGAAAAATAACAAAACAAAAAACGTAAAACTCAACTCGTTCATTAACAAACCGTCACAAAATACAATTCAACCAGGCAAGACCAAGAACGATTTCCCTTCGATCTTTGATAAAGTTATTTCCTTTACTCTATTAGATCGATAAGACTATTAGTGACTAAGATAAAATGAAAGGCACGGCATCGCAACTCTGATTTACAGCAGAGTAGCATTGATATGAAATCGTGTTCTTTTTTCTATTCATTAAACAATGAATGTGCGTTTAAAAAATAGTTTTATAAGCCAACCGGACGTGAGCGAGATTACGTATAAAAGCGGCTAACGTGCTAACAGATTGTAGGAAATTAAACAGTATATTTTCACATCAAAACTGGGGTTTACTTAAAATTGATGACAAAAATGTGATGATTCCATTGTTCCGCTGTCGTGAATAAAATATAATAGTTTTACATCATAGGAATAGCAATAATTATTTAACTTTAACAAATGTTTGGGTTCGACGAATTAAAACATTTTTTTGAAATAAACAAAATATAGAAGGCGACGCGCGATAATAGTTGCATCGGAAACATACTTTTTTACCTTAGGAACGACCTTATTTATCTATAATTACAAAATTTTAAAAGCAAATAATGAGGATAAATGTCTTTCCTCATTATTCCGTTATTAGTTTAACCTAATCCTGGATGTTCTTCTCTGTAGTTGGGTTCGATCAAACACTGCTGGTCAGGAATTCGTTCATTGAAGCAAATTGTTGTCATGATTTTATATATATAT
>KB677347.1:0-18534 GCA_000349165.1 Anopheles christyi | reverse complement strand
GCCTTTAGAGAAAATTAAATGTGGGGCTAAATTAACTGGTTAGAAAACTGCAATTAGCACAATCCCTTTTATTTCATATGCATCTGATATTGGTGGACTTTTGGCAAAACCAATAAACTTCGGTATGTTAATTTGCTTCGGTCTGTTAATATTGTCGGTACGATAAGTCGGGTTCTTATTTGGAAAGACCTAGAAAGGTGTTGTATGAACGAGAATGTTTCAATGGTCGGGTTCGTTAGATAGGAGTTTCCCTACATCCCAATATCATGTGCCAATAACCCATGTGCCCAACATCATTATCATGTGTTCTGGAAATTATGGTTTTTCCGGACCTTAGGATATCTAGAAATCTGGTTTCCATTATTTGGTATTGATGATCTTCTCCGTTTTTCAATGATGTTCGTACATGTGACTTATCACGCTTTCAAGAGCATTGATAAGCTTTAACCAGTGATCATTATCGTATCCTGTCTTGCATCATCCGTTCGTGTAATTACAAAAAAAGTTTGTTTTTGCCATTTGATCCAATTAAATAAGGAGCGGTCTGCTGTCCGTACACAGCTGTTCAATTCAAATGTCGTAGATTTGGAGTTTAACGATAAGGTGATTCTAATAATACCGTCCTTTATCTAAAAATACTTAGATTATTTGCCATTCATTTTCTTCAGCTTCAGCACAACACCAAAGTCCTGAATGGTCCATAATCCTTTCCAGAAGAAACCGGCTCCGCATTTTCTTTCCACCTAGCGTGATAACAGAGTGACTCAATAGCGTATCGTATAACGGGGCCTTTTTATCAGTCAAATAAAATGCGTAAGCGCATGAAAATCGTTTTTTTTCTACCACGATAGGGAAACAGTTCCCCTTAGACAGAAAACAAAACCTTTTTTTGTTGAAAAAACAATACATATTCTATATTTCAAACGTCCATAAAAATTACCTTAAAAGCTAGGAAATATTTACAAGTCCACAGATCCTGAGAACCTCACTGGTTCACTGCTACCAATCACGTTTGATAACATCTTATCACTGAAGCCGTTTGCCGTTAATAACTATCGATCGTTTGATACTGTTCCACACCTAACAACAGTTCCTATAGCGGGGGCTCGATATTGTCATGAGCAAAATTAACAGCACCACTTGTACCAACGGGCCTGGCTACCGTGACCCGGAAGTTTGCAAGCTTCGATTACAGTTCCTTTCCTATCACTGCAAACACATTGCTCTCTTTCGCAAACCAAAGAAATACCGAACTGTTGCGTCAGCATTACGTAGTAGGCGATGGGCCCGAACAATCTCAACACTGCTGAGCACTTGAACCGATAAACCGATATTTGTGTCCACTCATCTGCACACCGCTTTGTCGATTGGCTTTGCGACCTTCACAGCACCGTGACGTAGCACTGATCGTTGGCGTCACTCTCCCGTACCGGAATGCTGGACACTGCAGCAACCGACTGCAAATCGTCACTTCCTTCGCTAATATCACTAATACGCACTGAGAGGCTGCTGACGGACCGTGGCCGGTTCGTCACCGGTGCTGGTTCGATGATGTACTCAAGGTTACTGGCCAACTCGTCCACATTCCGTGTGTGTTCAGTGTCGATGCGAGTATCGTACGGGATGATGAATATGCTATCGTTATCCTTCTCGAACACGAGCGAATCGTAGCTGGGCGGTGCAAACTGACGGTACGATGGGGCCGGTGTCGGTGGCGGCGTCAGCTCGTTGGAGGAGGGTTTGCGCGACCGGCAACGGTTGTGATCGGCACAGGCCATCACAAGGAAGAACGATATTAGTGCGATAAATGTGGCCAGATACCAGACGATCGTAATAGCGTCCATCACAGGTGTATCGCTAAACAGTACACGATCATGGGTCGTTGTTTTAATGCGTTCAGTGGTGGTATCTGCATGACCAGGAATAGGACAATTAATAGTAATGAAATTTTGGTCCCTCGGACTGGTAGCTGCGCCCTTACCTATTACGAAGATTTCGTCTCCGGTGACAGTTGCGGCCACGTCTGCTGTACTGGATTCGGTCGGTCCATCGATCCGTTCCGGCACTGTCACCTGTCCCGCTGGTTCCACTGCGTTCGGTAAGCACTGCACCTTTCCGGCCACATAAAGTGCTAAAATGCGAATGAAAAAATCTATCAGCAAAGCCTCGGGGAAAGCATGCAATTGGTGGGTTTTGTTTTTTTTTTGCGCTAGCACGTTCCTTATCTAAGCAGCCAGCTTAATACAGCGATAAGTAAATGCGTATTCAGGAAACTCTTCTAGCTTAAGGTGGTGGTTACGCTTAGATAAACATCGTCTACGGCGGTAAGCACCGATTTTGTTTTGCCAAAAAATACCGTTTGGATGAGGAAAAGCAACCTCATCCGAATCGTGTACGTGATAGCCCCTGCAGGATGACGGGCATGGTACGGTAGTCTTTTTATGGCATTTTGACGAAACAGGCAGGCTACAGCCACAACGAGCGATTCTTCAATACACTAGATACGAAGCAAGATTACTTACCGAGCATCACGCAGCATCCTAGTTGACTGTGGGTTCTCTTAGCCATCAGAGTAAATACCTTCCCGGTTGTCTAGATTATCCTAGCAGCTTTTTTTAAGGTTCTAATCGTATCTTTCGGCTTTTTCGCAACACTACGACCAACTCCGTGGAAATAAGATTGTGGTTCGTTTTAGAAAACATTGACGACACAAAAGTCAGAAAGAATCACAACAAGAAGACACCCATTGCATCGACTAGAAAAGGATGTGTATCGCGTAATGGAAAGCTATTTTGCCATCCGACTCACTCGCGCTCTCTCGACTCGTTTACGTTTCACTTTCTTTGAACCAGTTTTTTTTAAGCGGAGGATCCGCGAAGGGACCGAATTGCGTACGTGCTCGTCCGAGAACTATCAAGCCAAAGATTTCACATCTCCAAGGGAGTCGGTTTTATACATCCCATTCGCTCACGACGCTTGTTGAGCTGATCAGATAAAAACAATACTGCCCCGCTCGAAGTGGGTAATTTTTGCAGGCATTCGCGACAATAACAGCGCACCGTACGTCACCAGGCAGGACCAGGACCTTATCTACCAGCGCTCAGAGGTGCCTAGATAAGGCGACGTGTCATCATATCGAAGTTGTGCCTTTGTACGTACCACAATGAGCGTTTGCTAGTATCTTCGCGAAGGCATAGTAGGCTGATGCGTAGAATGCAACCGGAGCCTCGTCGCTAAGAATAAAAGGGGAATGTCTCCTCATTTGCATCCGTTACCAGGCTCACGCCCCAGGTGATGTTATCTGCCCCTTTTATCAGTTGTGTCAGGAAAGAAAGAACATGGTTAAATTAACTGTTCCCCATTCCAATTGCTTTTGAGAGTGATCCAGGGATCTTCTTCTCGAAATCACCGTAACATGGGAATGCTAATCAAAAATGGGTTATCTGAAGAAGTACGGCAGATAGTAAAGAAAAGTGTGATATATAAAACAAAACAATCCCGCAGCTCCCAATTGACAGTGGACCGATAATAGTATTTTTGTTTAACCTAATAAGACCCTCCCAGTATACAAATCACACGCAAATCTTATCGCTGTCGGGGTCGGTTTATCAAGAAAAACAACCTGTAAGGTAAGATTCCTGTTACGCCACCAGCTGGGTTTATGATGTTGCGTACCGGGTGAAGAAGAGGTGGCCGATAAACGGGGGACGCTATCTTAATTGGCCCCAGACAAGCCAAGATGACAAGATCGCAGAACAGGATTTGGAAATACAATTGCAAACGAGAGCGCGTGCCGTGCTAGTTTTTTGAATGGCAGCGCGATATGCCTCGACACCCAACACAAAGAATCACAATCATGGTTTTGTGAGTGGACAGGAGTGATAAGATATTGAAACCTATATACATATATGCTGGAGAGCAATTGCAACTGCACTTTTAAGTCCCCTCGATTGTGTGGTCGAATCGATGCAATGGGAATCGAATTTATCACCGTTTCTATTGAGTGGTTTTATTTTCAAAATAACATTTTATCCCGCTTCAGCTTAAGTCCAACGATATTACGCACAAACGCACAAAACTGTCGTACATGGTCCGGGCGATGGGCGCACGGTACTCGACCCACCCACGCGTAATAGAGTAATAAATAGATCTAAAGTACTGTTGGCGTGTTTCGTCCTACAGCTGGTCATTTGTTCGAAATGCCGATACATTAACAAACGCTCGAGATTCCGTAGTATAATCGATTTCAAACAGTAGCAACCAGATAAAGTAATGCTGACTCATAAATGCGCGAAACATTGGAGATTGGATTATATAATACCTGGTAAATATGGACGAAACAATTTGCGCGCAAATTTTGGTTTAATACTAGCAGAGTGTCCAGCGTCTCTCTACCAACTCGCTTCTCGCTTAAAGTACGGTCGTTTTCGTCCTCGTCATGTTTTCACTACCACTACACTCCTTATCAATTAAGTTAAATCCTATCCGAACATACGTTTTAAAGCTTATATACATCCACAGTGCAACGAAATGCGAGCAACGGTCTACAAAACGTGGGGCAGGATGTGTTCGTTACTTTGTGAGGTCGGCCTCCCGATCCATGGTGGTTTTCGGTATGGTGGGTGAGGTGGCTGCCGAAACCGTCGTAGTTGGCCCGGAAGTGCCGGAGGCAACTGCGGTGGCAGTAGGAAACAGAGCATCATAGCTGGGCGGTAGATCCTTTTCCTCCATGGACGGGGCAGACGGTCGCAGATCATTGGATGAGCCGCGTAATTCGAACGAGTGTACACCCGCGACAATGTTGCCGCCGCGACCGTGTTGTGTGCGACTACGAACGGTTCGCCTTACAGGTTCCCTCAAACCAGTACCGTTGCTGCTACTATCACCATTCCCGTTGCACAGTGGCACCCACTGTCTGCTCTTGTAAAGGCACAGAAAACAGGCGCAAAAAATGATGGCCGTCAGGATGAGCGATACAAAGGCGGTCAGTACCACTTTCTCCTTGTTGTTGCTAACACTTTGTATTTCCACCGGTTCCTGCTCGCAGCTCGGCTCGTCGATGCAGCTCGGACAGTTGATCGTGCCATCGTTCGAAAATGATTTGTGTATGCACGTTTGCGAACCGAACGGATCACACGACAGCTCATCGTGGCTTCCGGTACACAATCGTTTTTGTGTCGCGACCAGCTGTATGTGCAGCGAATCGTCTATCGATGCCAATGGTGCTAAGTGTTCCAGCCTTATCGTTATCTTCAGGTATGTTGGATCGGCAAAACTTCTTGGCACATCCTTTGGCGTGTAGCAGAACTTTATCTTTTTGCCGTTGCTCTGCTTCACCGAAACCGTGTCGATGCAGCTCCCTTTCGCATCCTGGCGCATATTCAACTTGCGCACTGTCAGGTAAATCCCATGTGCGGGCTGTGCCTGCAATATGAATTTGCATTCGCTGAAGCGTTTGAAGGAAGACGAGTTCCAGCTTTGGCCGTAGATTACGCCGGTGGAAAAGTCGGTCATAAGTTGTGTATGCTTTTTCGAGTCAATCAACGAATCCCACTGGGCAAGGAATCCGTTTCTGCGCTCATGGCATATGTTCAAGCCTACTAAATCATCTGCAAAGGTAAAAGGAACAAAACGTCGTATTAGCACCAAGCATAATTCGTTAACCATATTGAGGAACTATTGCACTGTATGCCCCCCCGCCAATCTATCTGCCTTAATTTCATCTTCCATCGACAAAGCGATGCGTCAACCAAGATGAATGGCTACTGTTGTTTGTTACCATACTGCGTTACCATACTTACATCTCTCGTATCCTATGCCGTACGCCCCGTACAAGGCCACCAATAGAACAATTATCGAATATTGCACCATTTTCACCTGTATGTTGAAGGCTAATGCTAGGTAAAGCAGATTTTTTGGCCAACAGACGGAACCATCTCTTTACGCGAAGAAACTTTGTGCGACTTATTAGAATTTTCCATTGACAGCTTGTTGTGACTTTTCGTCCCGTTCCAGAACAAGTGCATCAGGGGTGGCAAACGGTTACAGTGCAAAGTTCAGTACTGTAAGTTTCCATGTGTCTCATTTTGCTTTTTGAAAAATGATTTTGGATTCAAAATATGATTTTATTTTACTTCAATGATCGGGATAATAGAAATGGAATTTTGATAATGTAGCAACTACCTGATTTACATCCATGCTTTTGAAAAAAAAATAAAGGAACACATTTTTTATCAGCACATCCGTGTGATCGATCTTTACGTACGTGTAGACGATGCTTCACCAACAACCGGCGACACAGCGAGAGAATGTAAATAATTGCACAAAGTTGTGCTAAGTTGCGCGAAGCATCGAAAACAGTCTCTCCAGCAGCGTCGATCACGATGGACGGAACGGATTTCTTGCTCGGTGGTGTCGGTTCAATGGCTGCAACGTTAATAACGAATCCACTTGAGGTAAATTGGGAAAACCGGGTGAAACCCTATGGTGAAAACGTTCACACCCGTAATCGTGTTACATTGTTGTTTCAGGTCGTCAAAACGAGAATGCAACTGCAGGGCGAACTGGCCGCGAAGGGAACCTACCACAAACCCTACCGAAGTGTGGTTGATGCGTTTATTACGATCGCGAAAAAGGATGGATATGCTGCGCTGCAAAAAGGGCTAGCACCGTCCCTGTGTTTCCAGTTCATACTCAACTCATGCAGGTAATATGTGAAACCCCAAAGCGTGCAACATACACGTTGCCGATCGTGAACTAATGGCTACATCGTTTAGATTAGATTAGGCATATACAATACGGCCAACGATCACGGCTGGACCAAGCAGGGCAACGGTAATCAATCGATTCTGAAGAGCGCATTTTGGGGCGCCACCGGAGGATTCGTCGGATCGGCTTTGGCCAGTCCTTTCTTTATGGTAAATCATTTGTCGAGGCGCTTTTACGAACCGTTTATGTATGAAATATTTATTTTTTCTAGCTACGTACTCATCTTCAATCCCAGGCCAAGGCGGAAATAGCGGTCGGCTATCAGCACCAACACACTGGTATGATCAGTGCAATTAAGGACATTTTTAAAAAGCACGGCATACAAGGGCTTTACCGCGGTGTAGCTGTTACGATGCCACGTGCCTTGCTCGGTAGTGGTGGTCAGTTGGCCGCGTTCGGCTACACGAAAGACTTACTAGTACGGTATCCGATTATTTCGGAGCAGAGTGATACATTTGTTTCGACGGTCGCCGGTGCAGTGGGAGGAACGGTAATGGCCATCACTATGACACCACCGGACGTTATAGCGACGCGGCTGTACAACCAAGGTATTGATGCAAAGGGCAAGGGCATTTACTACAATGGTGTGGTGGATTGTTTTGTAAAAATTCTCAAATCCGAGGGAGTTGCGGGGCTTTATAAAGGCTTTTGGCCACATTATATGCGAATTGGTCCGCATGCAACGTTGGTATTACTGTTTTTCGATGAGCTAAAATCAATTCGTAGGAAATATTATGAGGCTAAATAGTTTAACCAGTGGTGCAACTGGGCAATCATAAAGACTCTGTTACTTTGTGTACTAGTGAATAGCAAATAGTTGTAGCTTAAAGTGTTAAAAGTGTTGAACAAATCAAATATATTGTTTTTTGAAACCAACATCCAGATCCGAATAATTTTTAATGTATACAAAACATACCATTATTGCCAAGGCCCCTAGCAAACAATTAATCTTTAATTCTGGAACGAAAACCATGCGCTACCTTCTGGGCCACATCGGTAACTTCCTTCCCTCTCGTCTCGGGAAGGTACAATTTAATCAACACCGTTAATAATACGCATGTTATTGAAAAGGGGAGAAACACAAACGCACCCCATATGTTTTGGAGTGTTGGAAAGGCCATGCCGACAATGAAATTGCATCCCCAAGAGGAAAGACTTCCTAGCGCCATGGCCGTTGGTCGAGGTCCCAGATCGAAAAGCTCTGCAAAAAAGAAAAGAAATCGAATGTAATGTCTTTTAAATCGACATGAAACATTTTATTTACCCGATCCAATGAAGAACGGAATGGGCCCGAGGCCAAATTGATAGAAAATGATGTACATTAAAATGGTTCCAATACAGATATACGAAAACCACTCGATCATTTCCTATAAAGATCGATACAATTATATTCATTTAAAAGAAGGTAGATAAATTGTTGGTTTTACAACGGGGCGGCTACTTACGATGAAGTGTATGGATAGGGTAAGAATGAACAGAATGATTGCACAGGAAGAGCACGATAGTAGACATAATGCTCGTCTATTAAAACGAGCCATCAGCATCGGTCCAAACAATGACACGAACAGATTCAGGCAGCCAACTCCTAAATTAGCAAACTTTGCCGCCTTTGAGCTGAATCCAACCGATTCGAAAATTGATACCGAATAGAAAAATACCTGTAGGTGAGGAAGAAAAAGATCATAATTGTTTTTCCTACTAAGGACACCAAAAGTAAAGCGAATCCATACGCACCGCATTTATTCCCGAAAGCTGCTGCCCTCCTTGAAGTGCACATACGAGCACGAGCGGCAGTGTGAGCGTTGGATCACGTATAACAGACCAAAGCGATCGGTTGGCTTGCGGTTGACCATCTTCCTGGGCTGTCTGACCATTGATCGACGGACTGTGCTGTGCGTTGGCACATTCCATTTGCAGCTTAATGTAATCATCGCCGATCGTATGGCGTCCGAAAAGCTTCCGGATTGCGCGCAACGAGCCCGCCTGATCACCCTTCACACTGTACAGGTACTTTGGGCTCTCCGGTATCCAAAAGTAAAAGGCATAGCAGAACAGATTCAACACCGCAAAACATCCCAAAGCATAATGCCAGTGCTCGTCGGTTCCGAGCACTTGCTCAAGGCTTGTCACCTGTGCGACCACTACTCCGGTAGTAAGTCCCAAAGGGCACAGTACACCCATAGCACCGCGCAATTTGATCGGTGAAACCTCCGCCAGGTACATCGGAATAACGCCGGTAGTAAGGCCGGATGCTAGGCCAACAAGCAGTCTGCCCAGAAGCAACAGCTCTACCGATGATGCGGCACGGCAAAACAGGAAGCATAATGCACCGGCGGAGAGCAACAGCGCACAGCATAGGAATGTTTTTTTCCTAATGAAACGAAAAAACAAACGAAAACACAAAACATAAATTAAGAAAAAAAAGTCAACGTCAATGTCTAATTCCTTCGTCGATCACCTGCCGTAGGTAGTGGATATGTAACCGCTGAAATGGGAGGTAATAATACCACCGAGTAACACAGTAGACACTATTACGGACCAAACGATTCCTAGTGCATTCTCTGTAAGGTGCACTCCGTAGCGATCAATAAAAACGGTACACAGCCAGGTTTGGATGAGCTAGGATATATGGTTCAAAATTTGGTCTTAAAATTCTTCACATCAAACAACATAGGGATAGGCGTACTAACTTTTGCTGGTGCATTGATCGAGCTTACTTGATAGCCAGTGGCTACGGAGACGGAAAGATTCACTATTAAACCGAACCAACAAAGTCCCACTGTCCATCCAGTGTCCTGAGACGAAAAAATGTTTTAATAAAATTCGAATTTTCGAAAATTATACCATTGATCGGCACAACCTACAGGAAGTTTCAGTTCCATTCTAAACGGTTCCAGCCAACTAGACACAATGGCATGCGTAGGGTGATTCTTTTTGCTATCAGCACTTCAAAACGCACACTCAAGAAATGCCACTGGGTAACGGAAACTTTAAATATTTACCAAAAGACACGCCACAGCCGCAGACTACTCCACATTTTGTACGATAAAATAATTTTGTTTTACTTTTGTAACTTGCACATCTCGTGTACCACTTGCGGATTGAAGTTAAACAACGGTTTTTTTTTTGCCGAAACTTACCTTCCATACCTATCCGCCAGATAAGCTCCTTGCAGTGATCCAATAACGCCACCGATCAGTGCAATCGATATGATCGACGCAATGATCGCGCGCAGTGAAGCATCCGACAGTTGCACGTTATACTTTCGATAAATTGTCTCATTGCTCCAGTGCTTTATATACTCCGATGGTGCATTAATAACGCCCAAGTTGTAGCCCACAGGTATCGATGCGCCTAAGCTAGTGATTGCACCCAACCCCACTAGCCGCAATGTCCAGCCGGATTCCTGCAGCAAAGCGGTAGTAAAATGAAGGTTAAAGTGAAAAACGCAAGCACCCAGTACAACAAGTCATACCGGCAATGTAAGGTCCATCCTGTCGTTACCGGTACACTAGCGACGATGACACTGATGTAAGTCGGTTAAGGTAATGCATAATTTCACGCATTGTACAGGTTCATACAGGAAGTGTACTGTGCTAGAGATCATTTTGTAGTATTTTCCACAGCATTGCGTTTGCGTAGACCGTCAGCAGGGATTCGGACAAAATTTATAGCCTCGCCTAACAAACGCCCGTGTTTGGTTGGGATTGATAGGAAACGTTCCGTTATCCCTTTTACTGCCACTGTGCAAAGATAAGTGTAATGATGCAAATAGCATGCAGCAGAGCATCACTATCACGCTTCTATTTACCACAGACACATGCAAAAAGGGCAAGGGACACGAGGGGACAGAATTGCAGTGCGCTGAACAACAAATGGCAAGTTTTGGTTTCTTATTCATTATTCATAATTCCCGTTCTTTTCACACAATTCTATCGTGTAACAACTTTTTTTGTTTCATTAAAAATAACGCTCTTCTTAAGCTAAGTACTAGTATACAATGCTAAGCTTAGGATTACGGTTAAGCCACTTTGTTTTTGTTTTACTCTTCACGTGTCTTTGAGCAAGTAATAAGAATCACAACATGTTTCCGTGTAGCTTTCGGGGCTTTTTTTTTTGTTTGTTTTGTTTGCTTGTCATTATTGCGGCGGCATTGGAGCGGCGACTTAAGGCACTAGCGGTTTGGAGCTGAATCCTTTAGCGACCAGCGGTACAATCTGTGAGATGTGTTTGCCGCGCGTCTCGGGCAGATACATCCGCAGCAGCAGGGTAAGTGCAACGCAGCTGAACGCAAAGGGAAGGAAGACGAACGCTCCCCAAGCACTTTGAAGCGTGGTGAACAGCATGGCCACAATGAAGTTGCAGCCCCACGATGCCAAGCTGCCCATGGCCATTGCTGCGGGCCGGGGGCCAACTTCGAAGAGTTCTGCAAGTATTCAAGAATTGGGACCAAATTAACAAACATTATTTCTGTCTCAAATAGTTTGGGAGGATCGGGCTTACCGGAACCGATAAAGTAAGGTATCGGTCCAAGACCTATTTGGTAGAAGAGAATGTACAGCAGGATAGCGACGATACTTGCATATGAAAACCATTCCACGTCGTCCTACAATAGAGTTACGAAACAAAATTCAATAAAACAATGTACATTTGTGACTCTTTTGGCAAAAACTTACAATAAAGAACACAATGAACGTAAGACAGAACAAAAACAATGCACACATCGCACAGGACGTGAGGGCCAGGAAGCGGCGGTTGAATTTAGCCATCAAAATTGGGCTAAAGAATGCGACGAACAGATTGAGACAACCGGCACCAAGGTTTGCAAACTTTGCATCCGTCGAGCTCAACCCGACCGACTCGAATATCGATACGGAATAAAAGAATACCTTGAAGAAAGAAAACAAAAACGATGGTTCATCGACTTATTAGAAAGAGTTACAAAGTGTTCCACCTTCTTATTACATACCGCATTAATTCCAGACAGCTGTTGGCCACCTTGCAAGGCACAAACTAAAATCAGCGGAAGCAGCAGCGCCGGATCCCTTAGCACGGACAAAATCGACCTTTCCTTAGGCTTTGCCGCTGTGCTATGACCGTCCCCGCACGATTCCTCATCGTTCTCCGGCGTACACTCCCTACGCATTGCGTCAATCTGCTCCCGCACGTACTCGTCGCGAACTTTTTTCCCCGCTACACGCTTCAACTCGTTCACCGCTTCATCCTGCCGCCGTCGGATCACGAACAGGTACTTGGGACTTTCCGGCAACCAAGGGTACGGTACGAAAAAGATCACCACCAGAATGACGTAGAAGCTGAGCGCAAACTGCCAGTGTTCTTCGGTACCGAATATTTCCTCCAAGCTGATCACCTGTCCAACCACCACACCGCCGGTAACACCCATCGAGCAGAATACACCGAGTGCACCGCGTAATCCTAGCGGGGCCAACTCGGTCAGATACATTGGAACCGTACTGGTGGTTAAACCGGCCGCAAGTCCAACGACGATACGGCCAATCATAAGCAGCTCCACCGAATTCAGCGTCTGGCAGAACTGGAAGCAAACTCCGCCGACGAAGAGCAGAAATCCACACAGCAGGAAGGATCGTTTCCTAAAAAATATGTATAAAGTAATTACATGTACATTTTTTTCAGTCATTGGACACTCTTCTTTCACACATACCGTCCGAGCCTGTCGGCAACCCATGCTCCACCGAGCGATCCAATGACACCTCCAATTAAAAAGATGGATACAACCGCTGACCAGAACGTCTCCAGACTCCCTTCCGAAAAGACGGTCCCATAGGTTTCAAAAATTGTTTCATTGCACCAACTTTTGATGAACTGCAAAAAGAGATCAATAGATTTTAGAACAATAATTTAAATTTCCCCATTTATAAACTACAAATCTACGCTGGCTAGAGGAGGAAAAAAAACTGAAGCGCTTACTTTCGGTAAGCACAATTGCAAAAACCTGTTTGCAATGTTTCGATCGTTTCATTGCTTGTTCAGCAAATATGGCCCATGCGTATGTATGTCCCTCTTCTGGTGAGCTGCGGCGTAATCGTAAAATAACAAGATCTAGCAGTGTGTGTTTTATCATGGTTTCGTATGTTTCCACAGCTGGTTTTTATGCTATCTAAGCGTGCTACCCACGTACAGACTTGTGCTTTACTCACATTTGCCGGTGCATTTATGACGCCTATATTGTACCCCGTTGGTACTGCTGCACCAAAGGTAGTTGAAATACCGGCAGTGATCAGCCAAAACGTCCATCTGGTTTCCTGTGAATAAAAAAAAAAAAAGGAAGGACGGATGTAAAACATTTAAAGAACATGGATATTAAGTGTTATCACTGATTCAACTAAAAATTTCGGTAAAAAGGAATTGATGATTACTCCAACACGACAACTGTAGTAAAATCGCTGACGCTACTACAAGACAATCAATAACATTGCATACGGCATTCAATTGTTATCTTGTATGTGATAAGATAAGTAGGCTGTATTTTGGTGTTTCTCCCGGATTAAGCGTAGATAGATTTGGAAGCTCATTAAGTACTTAAGCTTCGGCCAGCAAAGATGGGCGAGAGAAATCTTTCTCTGAACACGTGCGCTTTGTAATTGAAGTTTCAACAATTGTTCAACATCTTATCAACTACCGGTCGGATTGAAGCGTGCCATCCGAAGACCGAAGGCCAAAACTACCAAAGAGCCTGTGATTATTGTGATTATTGTTGTTTGAGTTTCAGGGGATCTTTGACTTTGTAAAAAAAAGTGTGGCAACTCTCATCTTCGGTTCGTTGATAAGGGAAAAGGTTAGTTATCATTTATGCTGCTTAGCTTATCCGGGCGTACTGAGGATGGGCGACAGTTTTTTTTTTTTGCGTGGTTCGTATTTCACATTCTTCACAAACAAGATTAACTATTGCTTATCACTCACTTCACGGCTCTGTTGCGCCGGAACAGCACTGACAGTCATTTTCGTGTGGCCGTTAATAATTCAAATCTCCTAATTATACGCTAATTATAATGTGAGTTTGAAGCGTTTTTCTGTAATCTATACGCCCTGGACCCTATCTTCACAGCCGCATGCTATGCCGTGTCACGTTAAGTCAACCGTCCAAACGTTTGGCCCTTCGACGACTAATCTGGACAGCGGCCTTTGGAAACTAATGCCATAGTAGGCGATGGACAATCCACCATTATTATCGCCAATATTGTTGCTAATTGTGCGATAATCCATTATCGGTTCTTTATTGTTGGGCGTGCCACCTAATGGACCGCGCAATGCCCGATTACATTGTACGCGTACCGATTGGGATGCTTGCCGTTCCGTTGTAGTAAAGCAACGTCGAAATCAATGAGCTTCATCCTAATCACCTTTCCAAACAATCTCGCCGGCTACTATGATCGTGTTTACTTTTCGCACGCTTTGTATGTGTTGCCGGAGATAAACATCGTCCGCGACGCTCTGGGGAAGTGCACATTTCTATCGGAAGTGTGATTTTCATTTCCGTCAACAAACGTGTCGATCGGCACTAGGGGGTGTACGGTAGCGCAAAGGTGAATAATATTTGAGCTTGAACAAAACATAAATAGTTTGCCTCCATAAATCGGATGTCATCGGTTTTGTGCCGCACTCGCTGTGTCTGTGCATCGTCTGGCGCCGTCCATCAGCTGTTTTTGCCGCATTCATCATTTTCATCACTACCACCCTCCTAAGGGTGTGCTGTTCTCCTTCCATCCCCTTGAACCACGCTTTCATGAACGCTTTTCGCAAATGCCACACACTTGGTTCGCGCGGTACAAGTGAATCTTTCTCTCTTGCTCACTCGTTCGCTCGTTTGCTCGTGGCTCATGTCTCGATTTCACTATTTATATTCCTCTGTCTCGGGTTAGTTGATCGAGGGGAGCAAACGCATTCCTCCGCCCTAAGCTCGCGACGGCCGTGACCACTTACGTTATGAAACCGAGGGATTAAGAGCGGGACGGTAGATAAAAAAAACTGGTAATGGGGTTTGCGTGAAAAAAGACAGAACCAACCTTGCGCACGTTGGCGTTTATGTGCGGGACAATTTTAGGCTCCCTTCCGGGACTGTAGAGAACGCTTGCTTCCTCGTGATCGGACGGATCCATGGTGGTTTTGAGGTAGAGAAGAAATTCTTTCCTTAATCACAATAGGTACGCTCTACCAGAACAAACATACACAACACAGTTCACTATTAGCTAGCAGTAACACTTTCACCAGCACAAACTGTGCGCACAACCTTCGGCATTTAGCAACGATATTCGACACACTCGAAGTTGTACCGCACCCGTTCACTGTTCAATCGTTTTCCCACTCATGTGATCTTGCCTTGTGATTCTAATGCTGGCTGCATGCAAATGATGTAGAGAATTCGGTGGAACCCCTGTTAAATGAGGGGCTCCGGCCAAACCGAACGAACCAAATAATCTTTATCACTCCAACGCAATACGTGTGAGGGTCTGCCGTAACAAAAACACAACAAGCGACAGGAATGGGACCGATGAGGCTGGTGCTGGTTTGACATTTGTGATAGCAAACAAAGTGCTGAATTACGATCGCTAGAGCGCAGCCTAATGTTTACCACCCAGTCGTGTCGGAAGAGGTTGGTCAACCTCAGTTTGACAGAAAGACGTATGAAATACTAAACGCAACCATACGACGGTTGATTTAGCTCATCAATGGGTTATTTTACTTAATTTGAATTGAAAAAAAACTTTATGTGTAAGATAAGCTCAATAGCACATTTTCAAATGCTGATGCAACTTTATACGGAGCAAAGATAAAGCGTTATTGTTGCTGTGTTGAGTGTGAACTGTCAAATACGTGCGAATTGTACCAGCCTGCCATTCTAGCGATCTTTGTGTACACGTACCGTTATTTGTCAAAAGTCTGATTATAAACAAATTGCTCACGTAGCCGATGCGACCGATTGGAAATTGATCATTTTCTGTAATTTATTAAAACCAAGAGTAAAGAGGGTATGATTGCGCGCGTGTCGATTCGCTATTGTTGCTTCGATGGAGTGTAGACAAGTTGGATAGTGAGTTGCAACTCGAAGGTATTAAGCGTGTTACCGCATCAACAAATGGATGCAATCATGTCCAAAAGCAGCCTGGCCACTTTGGCCACGATTGCAACGGTTTTGCAGTTTCTTACTGGCACGTGAGTATGTTTAAAATAAATGTAACTTTTTGTATTACTAACGCAGAGTATTCTTTGTGTGCGATTCCAGCGTGATATGTAATCGTTACATCCGCAAGAAATCAACCGGAGACACGTCCGCCTTCCCCTTCATATCTGGATTTCTTTCGTAAGTAATCTACGCCGTACTGGTGATTATGCTTCCCTTCGGTGTTGTAAATAACATTTGTTTTGCAGGTGCTTCATGTGGCTGAAGTATGGTGTTTTGACGGAGGAAAGTACCTTGATACTGGTAAACTTCATTGGATCCGCGCTTTTCTTCTCGTACGCCGTTGTATTTTTCATATTCTGCGTAAACAAGCGGGAAGTGATTCGTCAAATGATGGTTATATCGTGTATCATATTGAGTGCCACTTTTTACACCCTATTTGAGACGGATGATGAGAAGTCAATCCGAGTCATAGGTACTAGGAGCTCCTAACTACATGTTGGACATACAAAGTCGTAAGACACTAAATGTCTGCGTTTCTTTCTACCTTAGGTCTGCTTTGCTGTTGTCTGGCTGTTTTGTTTTTCGCATCACCCCTCACAACACTAGCGCATGTCATTCGTACCCAAAATACGGACAGTCTTCCATTCCCAATAATTGTGGCATCCTTTTTCGTGTGCTTCCTGTGGACGGCCTATGGCGTACTTATTGGTGATCGATTTATTCAGGTAAGAGTTGGCAATCCGAATCATCTTATGCCCAATTTTCATAATATCTTTGTTACTATCCGTTACTCTTAGGTTCCAAATCTCCTTGGTGGTATTTTGGCTGGTATTCAACTGACCCTGTATGTGATATACCCGCAAAAGAAAGCTTCCGTTAGCGGTGGACCCCGCTATTCCCCTTTGGTATCAGAAAATCCGATTTTGTAGTATTGCATACGGTGGTAAGATAGATAATAATTGGGCCAGTGCGATCCGTTTTGTTAACATCATTTGGATTAACGCTCTAGTTAATACAATTTAGTCATTAAAGTTTAACTATATTTCCGTTAAATATTGTTAATGAACCATCCGAACATCTATGTGTATGTGTTGAATATTTGATGACACTTATTATGCATGTAGTTTATATCGTATAACTTAGGTAGAAAGTATTACTGGTTTTTTAAAGTTGAGATTAAATAATGTTTCTTATTGATTGTGGTTTTTTTTATTTCAATCTTGTTTACACTTTTTTTTTCTTTAATAACGGTCAGGTATCTAAATCCGAACTAACACAATGCTCATAACAGAACATTATAGAGTATAATGTGTATAATTTTGAGGCCGATGTTCAATGGCAACATTTCACTAATTCATCAACCCCTCCTAACACGATAATTTTTTTGCGAAAAAAACGTAGTTAAACTCTGCAAGATACTTGTTTTAACAAGTGCTTGCAATGTGGCTGATCAACAGCTATACATTCCGTATCGTTTTTCGTTTTGTTACATCGTCATGCGGTTATATCCGGCACAGTTTTTTTTTTATTCAGTGAGAAGAATGTATTGCTTCGTCCGGTTATTTATCACAAACAATTTTCTTTTTTTACTGATAAGACATTGATAACACAATCAAAGAGATTACGATACATGTTCGACCTCTAATTGTTGGGTTCGGGTTGGGTAGTTCTAAACTCTTCGTTTTTAGTACATCTTCAATTTCGTTAATAGTTAATCAATTAATTTTCGTTATTTCAAATGTTCAATGCTACACTATACACCGCTGATTGACATTGAGCGATGATATATGGTTGTATTTAAGTACATGTGATTTAGTTTTGATTGCATTACAATTTAACGGGGTACATGTTAGCATGTTCTAAAAACATAAGTTTCATTTTTTCAGCAGTTTTTTTTTACAATTTAAGGTCTCGAAAATATGTGATACTATTATATTAGTGTTGGGATAAAGTGACAAATTAGCCGAGCTGGTTCCGAACGATTTCGCAAATTTTCGGAACCAGCTCCGGAAGCTAGGTGCGGGAAGCCCAACTGGAATATTTTGGAATCGTACGGAATCGTACGGAATCGCCGGAATCGCCGGAATCGTCGGGCCTGGCTGAAGGCCATTCATAGACTGAAGGCAAAATGATGGATAAGAATTTAATGATTAGCAACTGAAAGCAAGTTTCGATCTGAAATGAAAAGTTCAAACCAATTACTACTGTTTAAAGCGAACCTGAGATACCTTTTTTTGTAACTAGTGGATTACGAACAATACTCTTTATTTAATTTACAATCAATCCACACATATACTTCTTCTTGTTTATTGGCTTTAACGATCTACGCGGTCATACCGCGTATATATATATAGGCTGACTATAATTTATTTTACCTCTTAGCCGGATAGTCACAGTTTTTGCAACTATGTTCGGCCTTTACAGGAGCCTGCGCGTCTATCCATTAGACCACCTGGTTGCGCCTGTAGTCTCATATACATATCACACGCGCGACAATTAGACGGGCACGATACGGAATGTTTATTAGCGGTATGAATATTTCTCTACGCGGATTATGAAACCGTAATCCTGAATATGAATTGAGCGTATGTTACAGAATCTCG